>PVIC010033853.1:0-19927 GCA_004025085.1 Thryonomys swinderianus | reverse complement strand
AAAAAAAAGGTATCATTTATGGATGACTGCACAGTGCAGGTTCATAAAGCAATACTTGGTAGATACAAGGTGTTTGATCAGTATTTGGTAGGAAGATCGACTTGCTCGGCTTTCCTCCCAGCAGGCCGATTCATGGCTCTCGGAACACAGTGCAGTTTGCCCCCCAGTATCTTCCTAACATTTGAATCTGAGCAGGTTCCCCCACTCCAAGCCCTTCTGTGGTTCACTGCTGCCCACATGATAATGTCCAGATTTGCCAACTACCACTTAGATCACAACCTTCAGGAATGCTAGAATGGGTGAGGTGGAGTTCTTTTTATTTTTTATTTTTTTGAGACAGGGTCTCGCTTTGTCATTCAGGCTGGCTCTGAGCTCACTATGTATGTAGCCCAGGCAAGCCTCGAACTCAGCAATCCTCCTGCCTCTGCCTCCCGAGTGCTGGGATTACAGGCGTGAGCCACTACGCCCAGCACTGTGGTATGTGGTATTGATTGTTAGTGGGCATGAGTCTTCATGCCCAGCATTGTATGTGGCTACCGGGGATTGAACTCAAGACCTTGCACTTTCGAGGCAGGGGCCGGAACCACTGAGCTAACCCTCCGGCCCTCTTTTTATATTCTATTCACTTTCTTCCTAGACTTTGGCCTCGGGAGGCCAGGAAAGGGTCCGGCACACAGTGTGTCATAACAAAAGAACCTCTCTGTTGCTTACTCTCACGCACCCCAACATATTCTCCACCAATAGCAGATACTGATTTTCCCAGGCCTCCTCCTGGTTCAGCCCCAGAGCAGGAGACGTGGCCCAGCTGTGAGTCTTGGTTTCCCCAACTGTAAAACAGGATAAGCCTTCAGGAAGATGAGATGATGGTATTTTGGCAAAACTGCTGGCAGGGCAAGAAGCAGTCAGGAAGTCAAATGATTTCACCTCCCATCCTGCTGTCCCAAGCCAGGTGCCCCCCCACCCTGCTGGGCCTCAGGACTTGTTCACAGGAACTTTAATGTCCCCTGGGGCAGTACTGTTTGCTTCCACAGAACCTATGCTCATCTTCCCTGCTCCCCTAATTCCCCACCAAACTTCTGAAAGAACAGGGCATGGTGGTGAACACCTATCATCCCAGCACTTGGGAGGCTAAGACAGGAGGATTGCCATGAGTTCAAGGCCTAGCTACACAGAGACCCTGTCTCAGAAAAAAATCAGACAAGGGCCGGATATGTGTGTAGCTCAGTGGCACTACACCTGCCTGGCAAGCACAAGGCCTTGAGTTCAATCCCTAGTACTGAAAAGAAGAAAATCAAACCAAAAATGACTATGATGGTAAATCCAGTGTTATGTAAACTTCACATGTATTTTTCAAAATGGTATATGACTCTTTGTGTATTGTCTGTCCCCATGAGGACAGGCCGCAGCTGTCTTATCAACATTCGCTGGGCCCTGTGTCAAATAAGTGCTTGTTGAATGAATAAATGAACACATGACATTTCTTCAACTTCTGAGCTAATCCTAACTACAGGAAATTCAAACTTTCTGCTTGGGAATATCTCCTGCCATACCTGCCAAACCTAAATCTATACTTCTAGTGTGGACACCAGAGGAGGCAAATATGCTTGGCCCTTAACCGTGAAAGCAGGAAATTAAGGCAAGAGCCGGCCCTTTAGCAAGTAAAACTTTTATTAAATAAATTTTTAGCTTTTTTTTTTTTTTTTTTTTTCAGACCAAAGAGGCATTTGGGACATTAAGACGACACTTGCCGTTTCTGACCTGAACACTGGAACTAGGCAGGGAAATCCGCTTTGACACAAAATTTGAACCAAGTCAACCCCAAATTCCTTCTTCTTTTTCGTTCTCATGTATGTGGGGCGCTTGGTCTCCAAAAGTCAGTTTGTAAATTACTTGTAGCAGAAATAAACTACATCGTACAAATCACAAGTCCTCAACGTGGAGTATAAAAAAATGGTATTTACAGCCAGTAAACATGGAGTGGAACGGCCCGCGCTCCCCAGCGGGCCCGCGGGGACACGGAGGGGGCCTTGGCGAGGACCCCTGGCACGCCGCACACGGAGACGACAGGACACAGGTACGGAGGAGCGTCAGACAGTTAGCAAACTGGAGTCACAAAGTCAGTCAGGAGAATTTTTCTTTGCCTTTTTTTTTTTTTTTTGCCTTTTTTTTTTTTTTGCAATGTGTTGTTTTTTTGTTTGTTTCTTTTCTGGGCGAGTCAACACATTTTTTGGTAGAAACAGAAAGGAGGTTTGTTTTTTTTTCCTTTTTCAATTTTTTTTTGTTTTTTTTTTTGTGGGTTTTTTTGTTTGTTTTTCGGAGCGTATGAAGAATTGTCCAGCGTCTCGTTGGGCGAGGAGCCACGGCTGGACCACGTCCGGCGAACTTGACACTGTGCTTTCTGGGGGTGTCAGTTGGGCAGCTAAACAGGGGCACCCCACCATTCCCACCCCCCTCCCCCCACCCCAGCTAGGAAACAAAAAGTCATTGTCACTTGATTATTTCCCCCTCCCTGTTTTTTTTTTTCATCTTCATCTTCTCTTTTCTTCTTTGTACCTGCTCAGAAAGACCCAAAACAAAACAAGAAAAATCTCTGCAGAGGTAAGAAGGTCCCTTCACGGTCCGTCTCCCCACCGAGGGGCTCGGGAAGTCCTGGTCCAGAGCGCGTGGCGATCTTGGTTACAAGACCTTAAATTGGAGGCTGGTGATTCGAAGGCAGGGACCATGGCTGCCTGCCCTGGGGGGGGGACAGTGAGGGGCGGGGGTGACACCCCCACCCCGGCTGTCCCCCCCAACGGAAAGCTAAGGGCTATTGGTCACTCGAATAAGGCTATGACAGAGGGTTAGGGACACAGAAGGGCTGGGAGGTGCTGGAGGGTCTTTGTGCCGGCATCCGAGAAGGCAGGGCCCTGGGGCCAGGGACAGACGGACGGGGACAGCGAGACCAGGGACAGCCCGGGCGGCCGGCCGGCAGATGAGGCGCGCGGCCCGGAGGTAAGGGGGGTGCATCCTGGTCTGACGTCCCCACCAGGGGTCATGGACGGGCACCGGGACCACATGGCCAGCATGGTCCCCTCCATGTGACCAGCTCAGGGTCCTCCACTCTTGGGTGTTAGGAAGTCAGGAAAGTTTGGCCCCATGACCTATACTCAAAAATATATATATACTGTCTCTAGCTCTCTCTCTCTATGCATATATATATATATAGGGGAAGTTGTGATCTCCTTCAGGGAAGCCACCAAGCCGGGCTGAGGGGAAGAGCAAGGAAATGTCCCCAAGTGGCGGGTGGGGTGGCAGTGTATGAATTCTTGGGCCCCGACGGAGGAGACCCTTTCCCCCTACCCGGGACAGACCGTGGAGCTCCCCCTCAGTTCTGAGAAGTGTTTCACATTTTTAGGGTGAACGGGGGGAGGGGATAAGCGGGAGGAGCAAGGCTGGTGTCCGAGTACGGCTGTCATTTATGGGAAAGTCCTGGACGGGTTGGAGGCGGGACAACCTTCCTGGGTGGGAGCCCCTGACCTGGGGGAGAAGGGATGGGCGTTAGGGGGACAGGGGCAAAGACGCCGCCTCCCCGCCCTAGCCTCTGTGCCTGGGCCAGGCTGGGTTGTGAGGACCCAAGGGCCCCTATATTTTCCAGAAAAGCAAAACCCCAGGGTTCTGAGGCCGACCCCCCCAGCTCTGAAAGGACTTCCTGTCCTAGACTGCGGTTGTCTCGCGGTCCCTCCAGACCCTGTCACTGAAACTCCAGGAAGGTAATTTCTGTCTCTCCCATTTCCTCATTTTTTTTTTTTTTTTTTTTTTTTGCTTTTGCTTGTTGGAGGCCGAGTCCCCAAGGGTCCCAAGGGTCAGGAACAGCACCTGGCACCCAGTAGGGGCTCAGGAAGGACTTGCTGGCTGAGTGGACAGATGCAGACAGCGGCCGTGGACATGGCTTCCAGTTGGCCGGCGTGGCCCCGGCATACGCCTGCAAGCCCCGCACTCCTACAGGGCTGGAAGGGCAGGGCGCCGACTAACTGTGCACCTACTGTGTGCTGGGCCCCACCGAGTTCTTTCAGATGACAGCGATGGTGATTTTTTAAAAATTACCAATAAATAAAAAATCAAAACAAATAATCCAGAGTCCTTTCAGTGGTGGGTTCTGGGCTCAGCCGGGAGAAGCCTCCTCTGTCCCATGGGCTCCCGTGAGCCCATTTTACAGATGACATCCCTGGCACTGGGGATCAGGGTTACAATTCCAGAGTGGCCTCTTAGGGTTACTGCTTGGTCCCCAAAGGAGTATGATACAGTTTTTTCTGTTCTGATGACAAAATAAGCTCATAGGTTTTGCTTGCTTGTTTGGGGTGGTTTTGCACGTTTGTTAGCAGGGTCAACCCAATGGGAATGGAGGATTATCCTAGAAGAAGTTGGGGCTGGTGGGGACAGAAGGGGACAGGGAGTCCATCTAGGGGCCATCCCTATCTCCTAGGTGCCAGCCTTGGTTCCAAGCTCAGCTGGGCCTTTTGGGGTCCACAGTAGGGCAGGGTCTGGGGTGCACATTTAATATTTCCCCTGCTGGGTTTAGGGGCTCTTCAGTGGGGACAACAGAGTAACAGGACAGAAGAAGCCCCTCCCCAATGCATCTTCCATCCCAGGCCAAACCTGCCTCTCTCAGTGAACTCCTATTCATCTCTTGAAACCTTCTCCAGGAAGGATTTGCCTAGCCAATGGGAGGGGGGGATTCCCGGCTTCTCCCCGACCTCCCCATCCCCATCCCTCCCTCCATTCCAGTCCCGACCAGTTATTGGGAGTGTCTTCATCCAGCTCCGTCCCTGCCAACCCAACCAAACCCGGGGAGGGTTTGGAAAATAAATGAGGGTTAGGGGTGGGGTTTGGACAAAACCAGGACTGGGTGGGGCGTGGGGCCGCCTGGCGGCTCACCTGGGCCAGGCCCACAGCCTCAGGGCAGCTGTGGGCAAGGTCAGTAGGGGTGTCCCAGATCTTTGGGCCGCTTTAGCTGTACTTTGAGCCTCTTCATGCCGATCTGGAAGCCATTCATGGCCTGGATGGCGGTCTGGGCACTGGCTGGGTTGTCAAAGCTCACGAATCCTGCAGAGACCGGGGTGGACCGCGATGGTGGATGCCAGGGGTGTCCGCTGCTGGCAGGGTCCTGGGGGGGCAGGCGGACTTGCCAGAGGACACACAACAGCAGCTCTGGCCTTATGCTGATACTTTGGGACTCGTATACCTCTGGGGACAAGGAGCTCACTCTTTATCGGTTCTGCAGAGACACGGGGACAGCTGGGGCCTCTGTCTTGTTGGGAACTCTACACCTAGCACGACCTGTCTTCACATGTGATACTCGTGTGCGGGGGTGTTCTTGCCACTAATTCCTCTCTTTCTCCGCCTCACTGTGCATGGGTCCTGCCTGCGTGCAAAGCCCCGCGGAGATCAGGCGTATATGGAGCTGGGAGCAGGCCCCAGTGGTCTCGTATTTAGTATCGTCTCTATTCACCCTGTGACATAATTGAGCGACCTGAGCTCAGAGCAGAGGCCCGGCCCCTCCGAGTCACACTTCAAGAGTGACTAGCTAGGTTTTCCTCTTTAAACTCCCCTCCGGGGCCCTGCGTATTAATGAGTGAGGCTAGGGGCCAATGAGTCTTTGTAAAGAACTGCCAGGTATCCAGCAGGTGCTCAATGCGTACACATTCCCAGCGACTCACCGAAACACTTGCTCTGGTTGGTAGCCCGATCCATAAAGACCTTGGAGGAGATGATATTGCCGAAGGGCAGGAACATCTGGGTCAGCTCCGTGTCTCCAAACTCCTGGGGGAGGTGGTAGATAAACAGGTTACAGCCTTCGGGACCTGCAGGTAGGGGAGAGAAAGACATAAAGCCCCCAAGGAGAGGAGGCGGACCCTCGGGAGGGACGCGGTGTGGAATGTCACCCTGATAGCCAGCTGCAGGGGACCCCAGACAGGACGGGCAGGACGTGGGCAGGGGAGGAGGCGGGGCCGTCACCCCAGCTTCCCGGTCTAGCATAACCCCAGTACTGCTAATCTTCAGGCTCTGGGACCCACAAAACTCACCAGCAACCCCACTAAATCCTCCACTCCACACCTCAGACAGCCCCAAACCCACGGATGATCCCGACCCGCACAAAATCCATTTCTAACCCACAAGTTCCAGCTCATTTATAAAAGGCAGAGAAATAAATATGAGGAATACAGAAACCTGGTATCTTTGCATTCATTTTGTAACTCTAGAACTGTTCTACAATAAAATTGTCACTCAAAAGAAGCCCAGAACCAAGTGTGGGGCACAGGCTGTGACCCTGGCGCCTGGGAAGCTGAGGCAGGAGGATTGCCATGAGTTTGAAGCCAGCCTGGGCTACACAGTGAGTTCAAGCCTAGCCTGAACTACACGGCAAGACCCTGTCTCATCTCCAAAAGGAAAGTCAGTTGAAAATAAGAAGATAATTTTCTAGTCCTGAACCACCCCACCCACCTTGAAACTGTAGGTAAACAATAATAGAAACTACACACCATGTGGTTACATGTTTATAGTGGCACAATTTGTAATAGCTAAACCTTGGATACAGCCCAAATGCTCATCAACCAACAAGGGGATAAAGATGTGCGTGCGTGCGTGTGTGTGTAATACAATGGGGTACTATTCTGCCATATAGAGGAATGAACTTGAGAACTACTAGCTAAACAGGTGCACCTTGATGTCACACTTTTAAGCAAATAATTTGGACATACTTGTTAAATACCGCATTGTTTCTCTGATGTGAGAAACTGAAAGTAGAGACAAGGAAATAAGGACTAAAATATATAATAGTTGTCGGGAAACGGGAAGAAAATGTTCAAATGGGAAGAAAATGTTCAAATGGGAAGGGGAACAAGGGAGGACGAGTGAGAAAGGGAGGAAGAGACTAGAACGACAGAAGAAAAAACAGAAACAAACCCTTCTTCGTACACAGGAAGGGAGGGAGCCTGAGGAGAGGGGGAGGGCAAAAGAGGAGGGAGTACCACGTTCCGGTGCAAATTTCCTATGGTGAGTGTTCTTCTATCTGCCTCAAATGTACCAATAAAGATTTTGTTATTGTGCTCACTTCGGCAGCACATATACTAAAAAGGTTTTGTGATTAAAAATTATAAACTTGGGGGCCGGAGGGTTAGCTCAGTGGTTCCGGCGTCTGCCTCGCAAGCGCAAGGACCTGAGTTCAATCCCGGTAACCACATATAATGCTGGGCGTGGAGACACGCCCACCAACAATCAACACCGCATACCACAGTGCCGGGCGTGGTGGCTCACGCCTGTCATCCCAGCACTCGGGAGGCAGGGACAGGAGGATTGCTGAGTTCGCCGCGGCTTGCCTGGGCACCATAGTGAGCTCAGGGCCAGCCTGAACTACAACGTGAGACCCTGTCTCGAAAAGCAAAAATATTTTTAAAAAATTTTTTAAAAATTATGAACTTGGACCGGAGATTTAGCTCAGTGGTTCCGACACCTGCCTCGCAAGCACAAGGTCCTGAGTTCAATCCCTGGTGACCACATACAATGCTGGGTGTGGAGACTCACGCCCACCAGCAATCAATACCACATACCACAGTGCCGGGAGTGGAGGCTCACACCTGTCATCCCAGCACTCGGGAGGCAGAGGCAGGAGGATTGCTGAGTTTGAGGCTTGTCTGGGCTACGTAGTAGCTCAGGGCCAGCCTGAACTACAAAGCGAGACCCTATCTCAAAAAAAAAAAACCAAACATAAACCTATATCAAGAAGGAGATAAACAATATAACTGGGAAGTCACAAATAAATAAATATATGGTTTTTAAAAAGCCCACACTTAGTCCTCAACACCATTTCAAACTCAAATAATTCCTAGTGCATGTCTCATAGAACAACTATAAAAACAGTAATAGCATTTTTTGTTTTGTTTTGTTTTTGTTTTTTGAGACAGGGTCTCACTTTGTAGTTCAGGCTGGCCCTGAGCTCACTATGTAGCCCAGGCAAGCCTCGAACTCAGCAATCCTCCTGCCTCTACCTCCCGAGAGCTGGGATGACAGGCGTGAGTCACCAAACCCTAGCATTTGTAGTATGTAGTATGTGGTACTGATTGCTGGTGATCATGAGTCTCCACGCCTGGTATTGTTGTATGTGGTTACCGGAGATTGAACCAGGGACCTTGTGCTTGCTAGGCACAAGGAACCACTGAGTGCTGGGACCACTGAGCTAAATCTCTGGCCCCCACACTTGTTTTTAAAATGCAGCTGTTGCATGACAACTTTGCCCACAGTGGGAGTTTTGCATTTGTTCACACGTTATTCCCCCCTTCCCTGCTTTCCCCCAACAAAACACTGGGAGAAAACAGAAAACTGTGCCCAGCTAAACCTCCTAAGGAAGCAGCCCACACACATGGGTCTACCAGAGAGGGCTTTTTTTTTTGTTTTGAGACATGGTTTCACTATGCAGTCCAGGCTGGCTTTGAACTCACTATGTAGCTCAGGCTGGCCTCAAACTCACTGTGACCCACCTGCCTCAGCCTTCCGATCTTCAGAATTACAGGTGGGCGCCACCATCCTTGGCGGGATATGGGTTCATTCAAACTTCTGTGATGTTGCTGACCCGTGCCAGAAGCAACTGAGGGCCACAGTACCCCTCAATCCCCTCGGTCTGGCTACCCTGGCTGGCCCCTCCCCCATGACACCCCATGACACATGGAGGGATGAGAGGAAAGGGCTCCCAGGTGCCAGAAGCCACTGCTTACATCCCAGTAACTGACACCCAGGTCAGGAGGGGGAAACTGAGGCCTGGGCCAGCCGTATAACTGTCACATGTCAGAAGCGAGTGAATGTGAACCTCGATTGTCAGAATCCAGAATCTAACTCCTCCTTCCATCCTTGGCTTTCCTGGGGAGGCCTCAGTTTATCCAAGAGACCTCAGCACGCACACCTGTCCCAACTTCCAGAAGAGGTTGCCCGCCAAAACTGCAGAGAACCACGCACTTCCGGAGAGGGCTGGAGGAAGCCACAGCTATCCGCGCGGGGTTGGAGTGGGCATGGCCCTCATCGTCCGGGGGGAAACTGAGGCTCAGAAGGGCGACTGTGTGACCCGAGGACACCCAGAGAGCGGGCAGCTGCGCCAGGCCTGGTCCGTGAGCCCGCCGAGCAGGGGTCGCAGGTGGAGGTCAGGGGCGGGGCTGGCCCCGGGGAGGTCAGGGTCGCCTCACCTTCTCGCTGCTGCTGCTGCAGGAGGGGCGGTGGCTGCGGGACGCTGTGTGCAATGGGCGTGATGGCCGCGGCGGGGTACATGGCTGCGAAAGAAGCGTTGACAGACAGCGCACCCGTCAGGACGGGGTGGTGGGCGGGGCCAAGGGCTGGGGCGGGCTCCCGGAGGGCGGGGCCAAAGGCTGAGGGGCCGGATTGGGAAGGGCCAAACTCGAGGGCGGGGCCACCGCTCGAGGGGCGGAGTCAACGCCAAGAGGCAAGAGGTGGAGCCACAAGAGGTTCAACCCTGAGAGCTCCGGCCACAGATTTGGGAAGGGGCAGGATGAGAAGGGGCGAGGCAAGGCCGCAGCAAAGCGTTGGTCCAGGCCAGGCTGTCTCCCTACCTGTGTACTGCTGGACTCCAGAGAAGGCAGGATGGAGCGTCTCGGCCATGGTCGGGCTCTGAGCTACAAGGCAGACAGAGGAGCTGGGTGGGGCGGGGGTGGCAGAAGTCTCCCGTCCACCCCCATCCTTGACAACTAGAAAGTGAACCCACAGGTATCTAGCCCAGCCTAATCTTTCTGCCAAACCCTGTACAAAACGACCCTCAATTCTACAGGTGAGGAAACAGACTCAGAGCAGTGAAGTCACTCACACAAGCCCACGGAGATGGAAAGGTTAGAAGCTGCATCACAGCGCATCTGTGACTGTCCTGCTACTCATTTCCCAGGGGTACCCTTCACCGCCCCGTGTTCTCTGGACTTACTAAGACTCCTGCCGGTCCCCCAGTCACTAACTATCCTGCCCTCTACCCTTCTCCTGCCTTTCCCACCCATGCCCCCACAGACACCCAGCCGCCCCTAGGGGAAGAGGGAAGAGGACAGGAAAGGTTGCCCAGGCCATCAAAACTGGGGAGTCTGGGGAAGAATTCAGCCTGAACACTCTGCTCGGTGATGGGACAGTTCTGTATCTTGGGGGTGGAGGGAGTACTGAGCATTGAACCCAGAGTTCTAACACTGAGCCACATCATCAGCCCTTTTTTAGTTTTTGAGACAAGATCTTGCTGATCGTTAAGTTGCCCAGGTTGGGCTCTTGCTTCAGCCTGCCAGAGTGCCAGGATACAGGTTTGTACCACTATGCCTGGCTAAGTTTTGTATCTTATGACAGCTGCAAAAGTCTGTGACAAAAGGGTCCAGAAACACACACACACACACGCAAGTGCGTTGTAAACATGGTAAGATCTGAATAAAATATAAGTTCATCCCACCCCATGAATGATAATGTCTTGGCTTTGACAATTTGCTGTGGCATCATTCATTTGAAAATTAAAAAGTTGAAACCAATTTCTCTGTGGTAGAGATGACTCAATTGACGGAAGATGTTTGTCCTAAAAAATCACAATGTTGGGTAGAGAGAAATAAGGCGTCCACCTGATGCATGAGGTCAGGGAACAGCCCAAGCCGGGGCCCGCTCGCTAGTTATTGCCTGAGCAAGGGAAGCAGGTGTGAGTGGAGGCTCTGGTAACCTTCCCAAATCCTTGGGATGAATAATTAAGATGGACGGTGATGCTCTTTGTTACAGGGGAGGCCCACGCCTGCACACCGGTGTCACTGTCCTCTCAGCCATGCGACATGAGAAATGTCATCAGCCTAGTTTCTCAGAAGAGCAAACTTCTGCATTGGGACGTAGAGACGCTCCTGAAGACCGCTGGAATTACCTGGGTAGGGCACCAGGCCATTGGCATACACGGTCTCTAAGGCAGGGTGCCCGCCTGGGAAGGGCACGACGCCAGCAAAGCCATTGGTGATGGGTGCCACAAGGCCAGGCACAGCGGCAGTGCCAAGCAGCGGGGGCGAGTGCAGCCCTGGGGAGGAGAAGGAGTCAGGCAAGCAGCTGCCACACGGATCCCGCCCAGCCATCCTGAGGCCCTGGCAGCCGCTCACCAGAGGCAGGAGCGATGGGCGTGGCGGGCAGCCCATTAAGGCTGACAGCGCCGATTTGCTGGATGTGGCAGGGAGAGAAGGCCACGCCAGGGCTCAGGTAGCTGCCCGAGGTGGACAGGACCGTCGTCTGCTGTTGCATGAGCTGGGGAAGACAGAGCGTCTATGAGTGCAGTCCGCCCTGAGATCACGGCCCACAGGCTGTGGCTCCCCAGGAAATGAAGTGTGTGGGAGATCATGAGAGTTACCTTAGCTCAGGCTGGAACTGGGGCTCAGAAATTGAGGTTCAATCTAGGATCGGGCTCAGGGTTCAGTTAGAAATGGAAGCTCAAGCTAAACCAGGGCTCAACCAGCTCAGATCTCAATCTGGGGTTAGCCTAGATTTGGAGGCTCAGCCCGGAAGTAGCTAGAATCTAAGGACAGCAACATCGGAACTCAGCCCAAGGCTGAGTCTTCATTTGAGACTGGGGTTCAGTCTGTGGTCAGGGCGCAGACCAGGTCAGGGGCTCAGTCTGGGTTTAGTCTCCAATCAAGGTTGGAGTTCAGCCTGGGTTTGACGTCGGAGCCTAAAACTGGCTGTCCTGAGTTTCGGCATGAGCTGGAGTTTGGCTTGGGTTTTAGGGGCCCAGCCAGGGCCAGGATGGGATCCTGAGTCAGATGGACCAAGAGCCGAGAAAAGGGCAAAGAAGCTGAAGCTCCTGAGAACGGAGAGGCGCGATGAACTGGGCCCCAGGACAGCCCGGGAGCCCCGTGCCCACAGGGTCCGAGTCGGAGTCACTCACAGCCTGGGCGTAGGCACTGTAGGGGCTGAAGGGGAGGGCGAGGGATGGCGTCAGGATGCCCAGCTGGCCCACCATCTGCTGCATGCGCCGGAGGGTGCGCTCCTTGTCTGTGTCTGCGAACTTGACCACCAGGCTAGAAGAGGCACCCTGTGGGCCGGCAGGAAGCCAGAAGGAAGAGAAGGGCAGGAGGTAGCCCGGACTCCGGGGTCCCCACAGTCCTCCCAGGGCAGGTCCTTGGGTCATTCTCGGAAGCCGGGGCCATGTTGCAAATGGTGCTCGGCACCGTGGGGCCAGCAGGCGACGGGTAGCCCCGCTCTGTGGTGGTACATGGCCAACACCCTGACTTGGGGCTGGAAGAGGGCAATGCCTCAGGCTTCAGCAGGGCCTCTCCCAAGACACTGCAGCCTGTCCCTGCTGCCGCAGCCCTTGCCCAGGGAGCCCTCTTCCTGCAGGACAGTGGTGCGTCTTGGGGCCCCTTCCTTGGGTCAGTGAACTACTCTAGAACCCTGAGGTCCCTGCAGCCTCCTTTCCTGCCCACATCCCTGTAGACCTGGTCTCTGACGTGCAGCCTGCCTTGACCCACTGTCCCTGTGACCACCCAAAGGAATGTTTGCGACTAACCTGGCCAACGCCCCAGGTGTGCTCACACACTGACTTACACGCTCACATCCACATGTATGCACCAGCGCACACAAGTATATGTGCACTGGTGTACGCGTGCGCAAGAATTCACCACAGCCAGGGCCGCGCCCCTCCGGAGACGGGCCAGGAGCTTCGGCTGCAGGCAGCGCCGGCTCTGTCCCTTCCCCCACTCACCCCACTCGCCCCAGCCCTGCGGCCACGGCTCCACTCACCGGCATGGTCTGGCTGCCGTGCAGCGCGTGGATGGCCGCCTGCGCCTCTGTGTGGGAGGAGAACTTGACAAAGGCGCAGCCTGCAGGAGAGGAGGACAGGATGTGAGAGACGGACTCAGAGGACAGGAGGGCCCGGGGGCCAGGCGAGGAAGACGGAGAGTGACCGAACACTCAGCTGGACAGCCAGACAGTCCTCGGTCGGGCAGCAGGACAGCCGGACAGAGCCAGGCCAGCCAGAGTTGGGGCCAGCGTGGCCGGTGCACTTCTGGCTGTCCACCCCCACCCCAGCAGCCAACCAGGAGAGACAGGATGCCAGGCAGGAGACAGGAGGGAAGAGTCCCGTCCCTTAAAAATGAGGGGATGCCCACCCCCAGAGCCCCACTGGTCCAGACAGTGTAGTTGGACATACGAAATCCAAATGACATGTCAGGGGGACCAGATGGCCACACGGATAGCATCAGGTGGACGGGGAACCAGAGACCACCAGATACAGGTGTGAGTCCCTAGGGACAGCCAGGAAGACAGAGGCTGCAGGGCACAGCCCACTTGCTCAGCTTGTGACCCAGGGCGCGGCACAGCAGGGAGCTGTGTCGGTGGCAAAATGTTCTGGAATTAATGGTGATGATCGCACAGCCTTGTGACCATACCGAAGAGCAGGTGAACTTCATGGTATGAGGATCAGACATCAAAAGGTCAGTCCCAGAATTGGGCGTGGTTTTGCACGATTGAAATCCCAGCATTTGGGAAGCTGAGGCAGGAGGATCGCTGGGAGTTCAGAGCCAGCCTGGACTACACAGTTCAAGGCCACTTAGGCTACAAAATAAAACCCTGTCTCAAAAAAGCTAAAAATCAGGGCTGGAGATTTTAGTTCAGTGATTCCGGTGCCTGCCTCACAGACGCAAGGTCTTGAGTTCAATCCGGTAACCACATACAGTGCCGGGCATGGTGGCTCACACCTGTCATCCCAGCACTCAGGAGACGAGACAGGAGGACTGCTGAGTTCGAGGCTTGCCTGGGCTACATAGTGAGCTCAGAGCCAGCCTGAACTACAAAGCGAGACCCTGTCTCAAAAAAAAAAAACACCCTAAACAACAACAACAACAAAAATCAGGCCCATGGAGGCCACTGGACTCATTCAGCCATAGGAAGGTAGCAGTACAATAGAGGCGGGAGGAGCCGAGCAGACAGACCCGGGGACACCTCAGGACCCGGACAGGACACACAGCGGGACACTCGGAGACAGACGGCAGTTCTGGATAGGGATGGCTCCCTGTGAGAGCCAGGTAGAGGAATAATCATGGAACTCACAGCCCCCAAAGGTACAGGACGCTCAGGGAGAAGCAGGTCTCTGCCCCGTCCGCAGGGCGCCCCCCAGGGTTGCCCATCCACCCACCCGTCTGTCGACCCCTCCCTTTCCTTCTGACCTTGCCCGTCATCCAGCCCCACCCACACGTAGCCACGCCCCTTCGCGCCCGCAGGCAGCTCTTCCCACAGACCCCGCCCACCCTTCAGCCCCGCTCTCACGCCAGGCCCACCCTCGGGCCCCTCCCACCATGGTCCCGTCCCCAGGCAGGCCCCGCCCACTCCGGCGGTCACCTTTGCTGCTGCCGTCAGGCCCCCTGAGCACAGTGCACTCGTCGATGACCCCGAAGGGCTGGAACAGCCGCAGCACATCCTCCTCCGACTGCTGCTTGTTCAGCATCCCCACAAATAGCTTCCGGTCCCCTGTGGGTGGAGACACCACCTCAGCCGAGTCCCCGGCCTCCGGGATTGCTCTGTCCCTCCCTGTCCTTGCGTGCGAGGAGGGACACGGCCGCTGGACAAGGAAGGCTACCTCCTCGCGCGTCCCCAACTCTGCCCCTCGGTCACTGCCTCGTAATCAGGAAGGTGGCAGCTTCATCTTCCAGGGGCAGCGAGCTGGGTTACTATAGAAACCGTCCCAGCAGCTGTCACTCACTCGTGAGGGTGGGAGGGCTGGAGGAACAGGAAGCAGCGCCGACGAGCGCAGAAAGAGACCCGTGGTGGGGCCGAGAAACAGGACAGAGAAGGCGGAGAAAAGAGAAAACCCAATATGGGAGGAAAGGAGAGGGAATCTGGAGACACAGACCCACCGCCTGCTCCCTGTCCCACACTGGAGGCCAGGAGGGGGTGTGGAAGTGTTTTCTAACCTAGATGGGCTTTACCGTGCTCCTATACATACACAGGGGTCCTAACAAGCCCGCCCATACCTCTCCTTTCCCCATTTGGCTGCTCTCCTTCAGCCCCCCCACCATGGAGAATAAATGTGAAAATGGCCAATGACCACCGAAGACCGCTGGGTGTCGCCCACACACACCTTCACGGGCACGCCCCACACTGAGGTCCGGGTCCAGGGAGAACCCCGGGGCCCCAGCCTCTCATGCCCGGCTGCCTACTGCCACATACGCACGCGTGAGCGGGCAGGCCCACGCGCAGGCCAGGCCCCAGGCAGGTGCGTCCGCACTGCGGAGCTGCACACAGTGCTGGCGCACACCAGCTGCAGAGACAGTCTGTGGACATCTGGACACGCATCTGGACTGGCGGACATGCACCACGCAGCCTCAGCCGGAGGCCACGCCTCCAGGAGCAGGGTGTCTCCAAGCTGGGAAGCAGACCCCCACATCCGGGGCCCTCCTGCCCAAACCAGCAGAGCTTCTGCCACGCTCCTCCTTCCCCCATTCCACCACCACGCCCCATTCTAGTGTCAGCGGACAGATGACAACTACCTCCGCGGCTCTCGCTATCAGCAGGCTTCACCTGGATTGGCCGCGCCATCTGTGAGGAGAGACAGGAGGAAAGAGTGAACCTTGGCTACATAGGAGAGGGGACAGGTAGGGGATTTGCCTCAGCTTTGCCGGATGCCCTTTATCACCTCCCCTGCCCTGACACCAACCAGTCTCAGGGCCCTGTAACACCTTAGTGAAACTAGTAGACTCGTGGTCTCACCTGCAGTGTAGGGTATATCTGGCAAACTCTTAGTTAGCCTTCAAAACCTCATGACAATTATCCTTTCTTCCTGGAAGTCTCTTTGTCTCTAAATGTGACAGTTTGCAAAGATGGCCCAATTCCTTCAGTGCCCTATATGTCAGGGGACTTTGCAGTTCTTGCCATCAAGAACTGAAACCTATTTCCCCAGCCCTGGCATTGGATCTGACCATGGGACTTTACTGACCAACAGAATGAGGTGGCCATGAAATCCTAAAGTGAATCCGGAACTTTTCTCTTGCCCTCCTGGCACAGTGGGACTACCAGTGGGAGTATCAGTTGAGCTACTGAGTGGCACCCACCCCCAGAAGTTGACAGTAGGATCCAAATAACATGGGCCCATCATGGAATCACGACCAGATAAAGTGACCAAGATAGCTTGTTACTCATCAACAGCTGACTGATACACCCAGACAGCTACTTTTAGCCAGTTCTGAGCAGAGGGAACTATCAGGGACCACTGCTCTGAATCCCTCTACCACCTCCACCCACCAGCCCTGAATATGTTTAGTGGGAGGAAGCCTCCCTTCTTCCTCCAACTCATACACAGTCCTGGGTAGGAGCCAGTAGAGATTTCTGAGAACAGGCTCAAAAGATGTGGCAGTAGAGAGGCATTTGGTTGTCTGCAGTCCTGGGACAGAATCCTCCTCTCAGCTTGGAGCCTTCTGAACTCCTGGAAATCCTTCAAACCCCAGCTCAAAAGCCCCTAAGCAGGCAACCTTGCCTCGATTTGCCTCTGGGCATCTCCCTCTGCGTCCCTCTGCCTGGGGGCAGCATGATCCCACTCAGACCAGGGTAGGCAGAGATCGGAGCTGCACCAGCCGAAGAAGTGACCGAGGCCCCCCCGCACAGAGGCACTGGCAGCTGGAACAGGTGCTTGGCACAGACCCTGCCAGCTGAGGTCACCACAGAGAAGGTCCCCACCGCCCACTCAGTCACAGGGGTCAGGACACCTGCACCCATCTTCAGATGTCACCATCAAGGTCCAGAAAGAAGGGACGAGATGCCCCAGCTAACAGCAGAGAGAGCTTCCCGGACTGAGGCCCCAGGGAACTGCCCACCCCGGCTCCCATGAGCGCGCCCCAGTCCCCATCTGTGCACCCCCAAAGCTCCAGCCTCTGAATCCCGTGCCCCCATCTCTCTCAGACCCTCCACCTCTGAGCGCTGAGCAGACCCGCCCCGCCCCCTCCCCCAAGACCCTCCCCTTTCTGGCCCCGTCCTATCTGAGTGTGTGTTCCCGGCACACTTGGGGCTACCCCCATTTGAACTCAGACTGCTTCCCCAGGCCAACTGTCCAGTCGCCAGCCACGCCCTCCACGGGGCGCTAACCACCTGGCAACACCCCCACCCTCCCCTCCCTTCCCCCACAGCCAGCCTCGCCCACCCGCCCGCCCCCATCCCACACACCCGGCTCCTGGAAACCTGGGGACCACAGCCCAGCGCACTGGAGGCAGGAGGGGAGGCTATTCCAGCCGGACGGGGCCAGCTTCTGGGACCGGGGTGGCCAGAAGAAGAGGGGGGACAGGAGGGGAACCCCTGAGCTCTAGCCTGCGCCCTCCCCCACCCCTCCCACCACCCCCTCCCGCCTCCGCTGGCCCTCACCTCCTCCTCTCCCCTCCTCCCTCCCAGCACCTTGGGCAGAGGAGGATGGGGTTGCCATGGCAACGCTGATTCACCACACGGAAGCTGGCAATTGTTGTTGCCATGGAAACCGCCTCTTAGGGGCGAGCCCAGCTCCTGCCTTGCATAAAAGAGATATTTAAATATAATCTTTTAGAGATGGATGAGCCGAGAGAGGGAGGCAGGGAGGGGCTGGCACGGAGAGAGTCTGCCCCCATCGCCAGGCCCTTCCCCGAGCCCCGTTTGCAGGGTTGGGGTACCCGCCCTCCACCCCTTCCTCCTCTCTGCCCGCTCCTCCGCCGGCCCGGGACCTGCGGCCTCTGCCTGCCAGGCCCCTGCCCCCTCCTGGGCCAGCTGGGGACAGAGGACAGGGTCCCGGTCTGGCCCGGGAAGCCGTGGAGACCCCTCCCCCAGCTCCCGGCCGCTGCTGAGCTCCGAGGCCCCCCGGTGCCCGCCCCGCGGCCCGGCGCCCGCCTTACCCGCCGGCCGAGCCGCGCCAGGCTGGCATCCACGTGCCGCTGCCACCCGGGCGCACGGGCGTGCACGCGCCAGGCCTGGAGGAGGCGCCAGGCGGGAGCTGGGTCTCCCCGCACCCCACCCTCCGGTCGCCCCAGCCCGCCCATCTGGCCCTGCCCACCTCCTTCCGGCCCCCTCTCTCCATCTGTCCCCCGAGGTCCCTGCCGAGCGCCCCCCCGCACCGCGCTGGCTCCCCATCGCCGCGTCCCCTCCTGCCGGGCCCTCCCTCCTCCTAGCCGGGGCGCCCCGTGCCGAGCACTTTGAGGATCCCCCACAGAAACAGAGAAAAGAGACAGTCAGACACTCCCACTCCACGCGGGTCGGGGCTTGCTACAGAGGACGGGGAAGGACCGAGCGTTATCTTGGTGCTTCACTAAACATGGAAAATATGGAGTGGGCTTTGAAGAAGGAGTAGGAGTTTTGGGGTAGGGGCTGGCGCCGAGAACTTAGCACGAATGAAAGGGAAACGAGACCAGGAAGACCTGAGCTCTCCAGGCTCCCGAGAAAGCAAACTGCCGGCGTCGCGGGCAGAGAGCAAGCTGGGGCCGCGGGAGGACGGGCCTGGAGCCAGGGGTGCGGCGAGGCTCCCCGGAGCCCTGCGGGGTCAGGTCTGGGGAAGAGCGCAGCAGCGCCCTCTCTGACGGCCGGGCTCCTGGCGATGGAGCTGCACCCACGGCCCACTCCTTCCAGGGCCCAGGAGCCCCAGGCTCTTGCTCTGGGCGAGGCCGGCGTGGGTCGGGTCTGAGTTCCGCCTCAGCCTGGACTCCGGGTCCCGAGGTCCCACTTCCTACTCCAGAGCGGTGCACTGATTAAACTGAGACCCCAGGACCCCGTCGGCTGTGGGGCGGGAGGGAGGCTGGTGAGGGGCATCCCCTCACTCCTGAAAGCAGGTACGGGGGATGCGGAGGTGGGGGAGACTCGTGCAGGCTGGCCTGGAACTCACAGCGATCCTTCTGCCTCAGCCTCCCACGTGCTGGCATCACAGGTGTGCACCACATGCCTGGCCCTTGCAGTTGACAGAAAGACATAAGTGCCCATCCCTAGTGCCCACCCCGACACGCACTGCTGCGGGAGAGAGGCAGGGACTGCGGTGACCGCACCTAAATTCTCAGCTCCGCCCACTTTCCTGCTACACATGCGCAGTACGCGAAGGGGCGGGGACCCCTCCCTAAGACGGGTACAACTTGACCAGACTGGCTCCATCGAGAAGCTCCTGTGGGAGCAAACTTGCAGGCCCAGACATCTGCCCCCAACCGCCTACCCTCCCATTCCCAGGGTGTTCCTGCCCCTAACGCCTCCGCATCTTTTGCACATGAGAAGAATGTCAGCTTCACGCACTGAATATTCTGGGACCTGCGCTCCTGATTGTCCAAGGCAGAAATTCAACACTCATCTACCAAAACCTCCTCACAGTATCTCAGTTTGTCGAAGTACATACAAAAAAGCATCTCTCAACTAGCTTTTGGGCATATTTATGTGGTGAAGTACTATGCAGTGATGAAAAAGCACATGCCAATACTTCCCAAGCTCAGGGTGTGTCTCACTTACACTCTAGCAAGTAAAACCAAACGGAAGGTTTAAAAAAAAATACGATGTGGGCCAGACATTTAACTCAGTGGTTCCAGCACCTGCCTAGCAAGTGCAAGGTCCCTGGTTCGATTCCTGGTGATCACATACAACAATACTGGGTGGCGATTCATGCCCACCAGCAATCAGTATCACATACCACAATGCCGGGCGTGGTGGCTCACGCCTGTAATCTCAGCACTCAGGAGGCAGAGGCAGGAGGAGTATGAGTTCGAGGCTTGCCTGAGCTACATGGTGAGCTCAGGGCCAGCCTGAACTACAAAGCAAGACCCTGTCTCAAAAGAAAAAAAAAGATGTGTGGTGGCGTGGGATGTGGGGGCGCACAATTGTAACCCCAGCATTTGGGAAGATCATTGTGAGTTCTGTGAGCTCAAGGCCAGCATGGGCTACACAGACCCTGTCTCTAAAAAAGAAACTCTGAGTCCTCATCTCCCCAAAC
>PVIC010033852.1:0-12292 GCA_004025085.1 Thryonomys swinderianus | reverse complement strand
TTTTTTGGAGACAGGGTCTCGTTTTGTAGTTCAGGCTGGCCCTGAGCTCACTATGGTGCCCAGGCAAGCTTCGAACTCAGCAATCCGCCTGTCTCTGCCTCCCGAGTGCTGGGATTACAGGAGTGAGCCACCACGCCCGGCTCTTTTTCCTTCTTTTTACAGTTATATTACAATGCTTCAGTGAAATCTGTTATTTACAAAACTTTGATGCTAAAGTTTAGAGCTAATGTTGAGGTTACACTAATGAACAGCAAAAAAACAAGGAATACAACTGAAGCAGGTGTTGGCACAGGGTAAACAAATTCTGTCCAGGTGACCATGATTCATATTCTGTTTCTTTCTACTCATCAGGACTTTAACCAGGAGATGTGCTGTGGCCAGTGCCCCAATCCAGTCTATGCAGCCCGTGACTGAATGTATTTCTGTCACCTGGCTTCATTCTCTCCTGGGACAGTGGCAGCCCTTGGGGCCCTATTTTCAACACTCAAGTTCTGGACTCATCTAAGTTTCCAGGGAGCTCCTCTGTTCCAACTTGTAAAAACACACACTGTGTTTAGTTCTCATCCCGGAACACTGTGGACTGTCCTGGAGGGAAGATGGAGTTAAAGAAAACGGAAGGCAACTTCCATCCTTCTCTCCATTTCACATGTACTGTGGTTTTCTAATACCCTGGGAGACTGGGAGGACAGATGGTACTTGACTCCAGATGTTTAGTTGTTTCAATTTTATATAGCTTTTATTTTTCCTTTAATACCTATATACATATTACATATATACATATGTAACTGGGGAAATAGAGAACTTAGGGGAAAATACTCACGAATTGCAATGCTTTGAGTTTAGGAGATTACTCCAAGTAAGAAATATGCCCTTAGTCAAGTAGGCTGTAGGGTACAGTGTAATATTAAATAAATAGCTTCGAGATATTAAGTGATATCTAGAAGGTGATGCTGGATGTAAAAAGAGCACAAGTGTGGGTAATATTCATGAAGATCTCCTTCGCCCTACTGTAGGTTTTGCTTTCTTTCCCAATGTGGAAGAAAATCAGAGTGTAGAAAGAACATGAAAAATATACAATTCCATGAAATGGAATGACTTATTTCAAGCAGATGAAGTACTATTGTTTTTTTTAAGACAGGGTCTCGCTTTGTAGTTCAGGCTGGCCCTGAGCTCACTATGTAGCCCAGGCAAGCCTTGAACTCAGCAATCCTCCTGCCTCTGCCTCCCGAGTGCTGGGATTACAGGTGTGAGCCACCATGCCAGGCACTGCAGTATGTGGTATTGATGGCTGGTGGGCATGAGTCACCACACCCAGCATTGTATATGGTTACTGGGGATCGAACTCAGGACCTTGCACTTGTGAGGCAGGCGCTGGAACCACTGAGCTAACCCCCCGGCCCTGAAGTACTTTTTTTAAAGTAAACTTTATTTCATCTTCAGATATATGAGGATATAAGGAAAGATATTTACTTTCTATAAGATACTGAAAGAAGTAAAATTTTTAAAGAGCATAATATTGTAGAAAATGCAACATATATGTATAATATATACATATATGCGTGTGTATATGTATATATATATATATATATATCCCAAACTTTAATCTAACATTTAGAACTTTGCTCACATCATGTATGACAAAAATAATAGCTAATTTCTAGTTATCTCTTAAAATTCATATAAAAGCAAAAAATGATGACATATGACCATTTAATGATCAAAGAATTATTAAGAGCAAAACAGTAAGTATTATTATCTATATCACTTAATCTAACATGCACAATTCTTTAATAAACTCAGCAGAGCATTGTGGGATGAGTGAACTTCAGACAGAATGATGAGGTCAACATTTTCTTGCTTCATACCCAACATTGCAAATCACAGTCTTGTCTCCCTAATTATAGGTGGATATTTTTATTTGATTGTTATTTAATCATTGTCTTTACCTTCATATCCTGGTGTTTACCATATTGCCTGATATAGAGAATTTCAATATATACAGGGACGATAGTTCAGTGAACTTTCAAAATAACAAAAAAATAAGCAGATGAATTCCGGGTCCATCTTTCTGCATATGTATGCATATATATGTTGAACATGTGAATGAATGTTACAAACAGCATCTGCAAAAGAGTATTTCTTACATTTTTAATACTTGAAATAGAAGGCAGTGGATATGATATCTGAATAAACTAGAAGTTTCCCCATGAAGGTAATGTATAGAATTTGAACAAACTGAATGTACTTTCCTATATTGCCTTCAACCTCATACATTCCAAAGGTATTGAATTAAAGACAAATGAGGCAAATTAAATTTTAGATGATTTGTCAGCATCTTCTGGATGCCTGGCAATAGGGCTAGCTTAGTCCTGAAAGAGGATTCCTGAAGCCACGCCTCTGAGTTCTGAATTCCCATAATGAACTCCATGATGAGTAACTTTACTGTGGGTAAAACCAGGACAGAAGGTCTAGGACAGAGGCGCTGCTAATGTACCTTCAGTGCGAGTGAACCAGGGAGACGGTATGTCGGTCAACAGCATAAAGGAATGGGAGTCACAAGAATTCAGACTTGCATCTTGCTGTTTCACTCTGTAATTTGTATATTTAGCTATTTACTTAAGTTCTCCTTAAGTTTTACCTATCTTTGGTACATCTATTTTATCATGTTACTGCTGATATTATATTTTAGATCTGCAAAGAGAATGAGGAGGAACTGAATTGACAAGGTTAATAGTTGTGAAAAAATTAGTATTTCTGATTTTAAAAATGGAAGACTTTTCAACTCCAGGTAAATACTTTCCAGAATGTGGAAAAATAGCAATTTGTTGATACATCAAGTCATGAAAGGATGAAGAGAGTATGGAGCTCAGGAAAAGTCATTACATTTTGAATTACATTTTGGTAACAAGCAAATTCTGACATTTTGATAAAACATGTATCAACTGACTTGTTTCCAGTCATTTCAACAATTAGAAAAATGTCTGATCATACACAGGTTGAACACATCAAACACAGTCTTCTAAATAACAACAAAAACATAGCTGCAGAAGAGATTGCAAGTAGTTTGCTATAGTTTGATTTCAAATTAAAGATGAATTAGTCAGAAGTTCTAGGACCAAAATCCTAAAAGATCATTAGAGGTATTTAAAATTTATCTCTTATTCCAAACTATAACTTCATTCATGTATGTTTTTACTGATTTCTGGTATTTTAAAAATTACTCTATAGTTTAAAAGTAAGATGTTAGCACATTTTCCCTGTAAAATTTAATAAAATCAAGTAAATATGTTACTCCATGTCTTGTTTGCCAGTGGTACCTGTGTTATGTACACATTTAGAAATCCTCATTTAGAAATCAGTGTGTATCCTCATTTAGAAATCAGTGTGTTTGTCTAGATTTTTTAGCCAGGGGAAGGGCACAAATACTATACTGACTTGGAGTGTATATTCTTGTTCCTAGCTCTGCTTCTCTTCTTGCTTCACAAACACCATGGAGTGACTAACTTCTGTGCCACATCCTTGACCATGCTGTTTGTGCCCTGAAATCCAGCAATCATAGATTGAGCTCTCCTGAACCATGAGCTAAGTAAACTCTCCTCCCTTAAGTTACAAGTTCCAGGTATTTTGTTACAGTGAAGACAGACTAACACAAGACCTTACAGATCTCAATTTATGGGTTTTCATCAATCCTGAGCACATAATAATTTTGCAACAAATACTGATAAGTGTAGAATTTCTCACTGAACTACAAATCAAACATGTCTTACAAATCTAGTTTGATACTATTAGAAGAAGAAAATACTTTCAATTCCCACACTGACTTGCACTGTTTGGTGGTGTTTGTCTAGAGATGTTTTGTTTTGTTTTGTTTTGTTGTGTGTTGAGTTTGTGAGACAGGGTCTGGCTTTATAGTTATGACTACCATTGGGCTCACTATGTAACTAGACTAGCTCAAACTCATCTCAGTCTACCAAGCGGGAATTACAAGCTATGCCATCACACCCAGCAAACCCCCATTTTGTAAAGAAATCTGAGGTTATTTCCTTACTTGGTGAGAAAAAATTCAATTAGAAATATCTACAATGGGAATGGGATAGAACATTAGCACACTCTTTGTTGTA
The DNA here is from genome assembly GCA_004025085.1 of Thryonomys swinderianus. Taxonomy (NCBI): domain Eukaryota; kingdom Metazoa; phylum Chordata; class Mammalia; order Rodentia; family Thryonomyidae; genus Thryonomys; species Thryonomys swinderianus. Next base: position 8,171 of record PVIC010033852.1, on the reverse strand, counting down.
TCTACCTCATACTATAAACATTTTATGCATGCATATGATGCTTGGGCAATATAAATAATAGGTCACACTTAGTAAATAAAGAAAGCAAACAGTCTTTCCTCTGTCACCCTGAAAAAAATGCTAATGAGCAAATTATGGAGATTAGCCTTAATCTTTAAATGTAAGATAATGGGACTTAGAATAATTTATGATACATTTGCTCTTCAGCAGAAACAACACTGTTTATAGAAGGAAGCTACAGGGTACCTTATGCTCTGATGGGGTCAGAAATTCCCTTAATACTGCTGGCCAAACATAAGTGAGATTCTTAAAAATAGCCTCTGGATTTACAATACAGAAATGTTTCAAGGGTTCTTTAAGGCTCACTCCTTTAATGAAACGCTAGTGAGACATGTTTTTTCTACTTAAAAATAATGCCTCTTTCTAGAGTAGGAGATCTTCCATGACTTAAAAACACCATCAGTAACACTATACCGAGATATACTGATAGCTAAATTTGAACAAGAATTCTTTCTCAAAATTTGTAATTAATCAGCTCTCTAAATATAATACTAAGAAATACAAAATGTCAGTTGCTAAGATAATCTTTCTTCTCATTCTGTAGTGAACTGATCAACTTAATTCACTGTGTTCACGAGTACCATTTTAAAATAGATATTATACCAAGAGTTAATTTACATCACAGCAAGACCTGAAATATTAATGCATAGATATATATTGAAATGTTGGACTTCTTCAAATTTAAGTTCTACAATCTATAATTAACAGCTTGGAGAAAACATAAGAACAAACTACAAAATAAGAAAAGCTCCAGAATATCATGTAAATAACTTTCCAATAAGATGGACACGTGATATTTTTCTTTTTAAAATCCAAACTATTAATAAATTATACTTTGCTAAAATTAAAATTACTATAGACATTTCAGGTGTCACCAATTTCAAGGAAGACTGTAATATTTTATGCACCAAGGTACTGGTAGCAAGTCAATGGTGGCAATATCATTTTAATTACATGTGATATCAACTTGCATAAAGTGGTTTGATCATATAGGATTATTGCTGAATATAGATACAGATTATTTCTCCATTGTACAAGGAGGATATGATTAAAGTTGATAGATAAAGTCAGAATACAAGTTAAGCCCTTTTCAGACAGAGTATAGACACAAGAAAGGGGAGACTCCTCTTGCTGCAGTACTTAATGTTTGTCTTATTTCAAGGCACTATAGCAAATTACTATAGACTAGGTCATTCATAAACAATCAAAATTCATTTAATTTCCCACCATTCTGAGATACAGAAGACTAAGGTCAGGCTGCCTGCATGGCTATATTCTTCAGGTGGCCAATGGCTGACTTCTCCTTGTGCTCTCACATGTGGAAAACAGAGCAAAAGAGCTGTCCAAGATCTATTCTAGACTCTAATACAATTCACAAAGCTCTATGAATTTTATATGGACACAATATTTAATCCATAACAATAGCTCTGTGGGTGGTCCCAGATTAGATTCCAAAACTACTTACTACCACAAGATCTCATAACATCTCATTGAAGTTTAACTTCTCTGTCCATTTTTACCTTCACTGGTATCACTCAAATATTTATGTCTACATCTCTACATGGCAAATCTATGGCACACATGCCACAAAAGGGCTATTTATAGCACTGAAAGTTTTAAAAGCTTTGCTGTCATTGGCCTACATTTTTGAAGTCAGACTAATTCATGTGCAGTATTTCAGTTTGAGATGCTTTCCTTTCACTTCTTAATTTTTGAAGTTTCAATACTTCTTTAAGACCCATGGTCAAGAAATGCAAAGAGGGGGCTGGGGATTTAGCTCAAGTGGTACCGCACCAACCTTGGATGCACAAAGGCCAGAGTTTGATCCCTGGTACAGCAAAAAAAAAAAAAAAAAAAAAAAGAAATGCAGAGAGTCTGAAAATTTTTCTAACCTGAAAGCAAACAAACTAGCTTACCTAAGTTTAAGTTTTATAGTTATTGGCAAAAGACATAAAGTATGTTTTATGTATTATTCACAGTTAACAAAGTACCATATTTGTACTTAGTGCCTATAGTAATGACAGAACCCCAATTCATCTGAATATTATATATGTAAAGAGTTTTAGAGATCTAAAGAATAAGGTATTTCAGTATTTTCTTCTCCTCTTATTTCTCACTTTTGGAATGGAATGTTGTACCATTGTAATGTGGGTATATATAATGTTTTTGTTTGTTTGTTTTGTTTTTTTAGAAGGCCCCACAGATAAGAATTTGCCTTGAATTGCAGAAGAATCTTTAGACTTGGGATTTTTGGCAAATTTGGAACTGCTAACTAAGACTTTAGTGAAGGAATTATAAGATTTTTGGAGGTACATAGAACAGCTGTGTCATTTGGGGTGAAGTCATTAACTTTTAATGATGTTAATTTGTAAATTAACTATGGTTTAAGTAGATATAGTTAGAAAATAAATTGGGAAATATTGAGCTTGTGACCATTAATCTTTTTTTTTTTTTTGAGACAGGGTCTTGCTTTGTAATTCAGGCTGGCCCTGAGCTCACTATGTAGCCCAGGCAAGCCTTGAATTCAGCAATCCTCCTGTCTCTGCCTCCAGAGTGCTGGGATGACAGGCGTGAGCCACCACGCCCGGCACTGTGGTATGTGGTATTGATTGCTAGTGGGCGTGAGTCTCCATGCCCAGCATTGTATGTGGTCACCAGGGATCGAACTCAGGACCTTGTGCTTGCAAGGCAGATGCCAGAACCACTGAGCTAACCCTCCGGCCCAGTGACAATTAATCTTGATTCTCAATTTGACCAGATTAAGAAACTCACAGAAAGGTCATTAAATTGTGAGTAAGTGACACTCATCAGTGGACTAATCCACTGAGGTTCATGGCTAAATATACTACTAGAAGTTGGTTTGCAGTTGAAGGAAGTTGAGAATTTGTGTGTTGTCTCTAGTTTTATTCTCAACCAATTGATAACAATTCCCAAGTGCTAGAGAAAGATCAAAGAACAATATCAGATTGATTTTCATGAAACATGGGGCCTGTCACGAGTTGAGCTGAATGGTCCAATGCTTATATCTTACCAATGAAGCCTTAGTGCTTTCTTGGAAGAAAAGCTAGGACACAGAAAAGTTTTTAGCACACTTACATAATGGTGGAAAAATTAGTATCCTGTTCTATATCTTTACAATTTATGAGACAAAAAGCCAGGGGAAGAGAAGGTCACCAAAATAGCAGATTCTATACCCTTTGACTGAAGGGCTTTCCACAGACAACCAAGAGAAAAGTGCTTCTCTTGAGAGCATGCAGGATCAAAATAGAATAAGAGTCAAGACTCTGCCAAGCAGAAGTGAAAATTTGTTCATTAACAGTACCAGTCAAAAAAAAATAGTCTGTCTTGTATGGGAGGGTAGATAATAGATGCAGTGGAATTCTCTCCTGAGATGGGAATAGAAGAACTTCATGCTCAATGAGACATTGACATTTTCAGCAATAAATTTAATATTCCAAGCTTCCTTTTTCCCAGAAGCACATGGCTTCCTGGAGAATCACTGCTGTAGAGAATCTGATAATGTAGTGAAAGTAGTGACTGGTTTAACAATCTTAAAAATAAACGCAGGAATTAGGTATATTTTTCTGGGAAACTGAAAAAGGAAAATGGTTTCAAAGCTCTCTCCCACACTGAAAATTTTAAAGATAGAAAGAGAAGAAAATAAGATGGAAACAAATTTAAAGAAGGTTAGGCCATTTATAATGGCATCTGAAAGGTCTCATGGCTCAAATTCTGTAACCTACAGGAAAAGAAAAAGAAAGCACAAAAGGGCTTGCTAATGTTTTTAACGTCTATACATAATCCACTTCTTGCTTATGAAAAGTATCTTGGCTGGTCTGGAGATTTAGTTCAGTGGTTCTGGTGGCTGCCTAGTAAGTACAAGGTCCTGATTTTGATCTCCAGTAACCACATACAACAACACTGGGCCCAGTGACTCATGTCCACCAGCGATCAGTACCACATACCACAGTGCTCGGTGTGGTGGCTCACACATGTAATCCCAGCACTTGGGAGGCAGAGGCAGAAGGATTGCTGAGTTGGAGGCTTGCCTGGGCTCCATAGTGAGCTCAGGGCCAGCTTGAACTTCAAAGCAAGACCCTATCTCAAAAAGAAAAAAAAATGTCTTTGCTAAAGATAAGTGCCATTGTTTATACTAAGGATGCTCCTCCCTACAAAGAATCCTTATGCTAATCATAGAATAAAGTGTTTTTAGTCATTGGAGGTACTCACACAGATCCTCTTATCAGAAAAAAGTGAAAATAAAATAGAAAAGGTACATATTTTCTAATTAAATCCCACTTTTTATGTTGGTCTCTATTGGTGTCAGTGAAATTTTTGAAGAATGACAAAGAAGAAGTATTATAATTAAGTATGAAATGCAAAATGTTAAAATGTCCATTACTCTCTTTGTTTTGTGTGAAGGATAACACTACTGAGTATGTGCACTGCAGTGAAACAAGACCCGTTCTTGGTTGATACTCTACTGAGAGAACTCCAGCCTCATTTTTTTTTTTCCTTTCACATTACTTAATATTTGGCTACAGCTGTTCTTTGGCAGGCGGGAGGGCATTTGATAGTTCTGCTGTGTTACATAAACATTTTTACTTCAAAGAGATTGTCTATCCATCTCCCAGTGGAATTATTTCAAGCCAGATGGCTGATTCTGTCCAACATTTTTAATGTTTTCAAAATCATCTTGAGTGTTGTTAACGGAGTGTCATTAGGTAGAATTTGAAACTTTTTAATGGGTACTACATATATTCAGGCTATCTGAGCAATATGTGCTCTCATTGCTGAAAGCTATGGGAACTTTTCTTTCTCATACTCTTCTAATTTTTATACGAGCTGACTTGGTTCTAGATATTTAAGGTAAATGTTTCCATAGTATTTGACAAACATTTGTTAAAACTATGGTAGAATCCAAATATCACATAAAGTATTGGAAAGAATATAGTACCTACACTATGCCTCCAGTGAGGAAGAGAGAGAAGTACACATGAATTCTAGTATGACTAGAACAGGGAAAATTGACTGCGAAATCACAGACCTGTGAGTTCTTAACACTGGTAGGTGAAGACAGTAACATTCTGATCAGGAATTAGTTCTTTGCAAGCATTAGAAAATAACACCGAGCATCAGGGAGAACTTAAGCAAAATCCACAAAACAAGAGTTCTTCAAAAGGAAAAATAATTCTGTACTGAGTGAAAGAATCTTTTTAATATGCTAAAATAGCTGGCTTTATCCTTCTTATAAGAGAAATTATTAAAAATTGACAAGAACTGGGCGTGGTGGCTCCCTCCTATAATCCCAGCACTCAGGAGGCAGAGGCAGGAGGATTGCTGAGTTGGAGGCTTGCCTGGGCTACATAGTGAGCTCAGGGCCAGCCTGAACTACAAAGCAAGACCCTATCTCAAAAAAAAATCACAAGAGTGTGATATGATCAAATTTATATTTGATAATGACAGATGTGGACATATATTGGATAGACTGTATGTGAGACAAGACTATATATGTAGCCTTCTCAGTTAGTAGGTTCCTGAGTCACTTTCCATGAGACATTGAGTCACATTAAATGGCAAGAAGGCCTGGTGTGGTGGCTCACGCCTGTAATCCCAGCACTCGGGAGGCAGAGACGGGAGGATTGCTGAGTTTGAGGCTTGCCTGGGCTACATAGTGAGCTCAGGGCCAGCCTGAACTACAAAGTGAGACCGTGTCTCAAAAAAACAAACAAAAAAAAAGAAATAGCAAGAAAGGAAACTATCTGAGCACAGAACATTCAGAATCTATTTCAGTCACGTCACTAAAGCATAGGCAAAATAAAGATTCAACAAACACCTCCGAAATGAAAGAATGCATAAAAACAGATTTCAAATGCCAAATGTGGGGAGTTTCTTGTTTGAACACACACACACACACACACACACACACACACGTATATTTTAAAATTCTCTTTTTATTGAAATAAAATTTCAGCTTACATACAAAGTGTTCCTGCTTGTGGATTCATGTCATACCGATGTGTGTCCTGTTTTACAGTGCCTGCATTTTAATCAGGGGTATATCATCACACACAGGCGATCACGGATGACGAGCCAGATTACCACTGTGCACAGCCTTCCCTTTTGCTGGTGATCCCAAAACTTGCAGTTCAGAGAAGGCCCCAAGAATCCATGTATATGAATAGCTGGTGTCATATAAGAATAGGAAATCGGCTCTGGCTACAGATTTTCCAGGTTCTCAAGCGGGAAGCCACCAATAAAGGGAAGGAAAACACCAGAGCCACAAATGCCTGAGCACATGCAGGCGTGAGGATGGACTCCCACGAGCACTCGGTCCCATTTACTCCGCTCTCCTTTGTTTTCCATAGCTCTTCTCCAAAGACGGGCACAATCTACTTTCTCATGTCATGCCAAGTTAGCTTTGATACAATACATCTATCTAATCCAAATGCCATTTCCTAGTTATTCCCAAGATACATTTTATAGAATTTATTTTCCTTTTGGTTTAGGAGAGTTCCAGAACACACTGTACTTAGTGATGCATCTTGTTATGCTCCCTATGCACTGGTACAGTATTTTTAAACTTCATTTTTATTTTATTTGGAATTGAGTTTATTGGTATATTTTAGGTATACCTGATGATCATATTGATCTTTAGAAATTTGTACCTGAACATGATATATCTTCATTCTGAGATTTTTCTATTCCCCTGTCCTCCCTCCAGCCTCTCCACCCCCATATATGCAAGCTTTGCTTTCAATCTTTCTATTTTACCTTTAAAAATGTTTCTTTCCCTTCTCTGCTTTTCCTTCATTTTAATAACAATAGCAATGATGAACTTACAGGATGGAGCACATTTATTTCATATATCTCCTGCAATTCAGATTTGTGTGTTCATTTTTTCATAATTAGAGTCAGCTCATGTACTTTTATGTGGGATACAATACAAGATATATTATATACCTAAATAGTAGATTCTATAATACACACTATACATTTGTCTTTTACAAATGATATTGATTTTAATTACTCGGTTAAAAGATTGTCCATATTCTCCATGCTATAATTTTTATATGTTAAAACACTGTTTTTGAATGAAGGTATAATTTATAAAGTGTGTAAATATCCTACACTTATCTAATTTGATCACTTAAATGATAAACTGTATAATTTTTGCCTGAACAACTTTTTACTCTAATAATTTTTACTTATTTCTTATCATACCTTGTAAGGGAGAGCCTCCCTGCTCTCTTCTATTTCCATTATTATCTAACATATCTATCTAAATATTAATCCATATGAACTCATCTATGCTTATTATGTCTTGCATGGATATTCACTGCTGATAACCTTTACTGTAAACTGAAACTTTAGCATTAAGAGAATCCTTTTTTATCACAATTAGTGGACTTCTTCTCTTGTATTTCTCCTTAGTCTAATATTTTCCCATACATTATTGTCATGCTCAACATTATAAATTTGCCCTTGTGCACGGTTATATTGATTCTCATATTTTCCCATTCCTCTGCCTTCACTACAACTCCTAACCCCACATACATAAGCTTTGTTTCCATTTTTAAATTTTTACCATTAAATATTTTCTTTCCCTTCTTTACTTTCCTCTACTCCATTTCCTTTTCCCTTTTGAACATTTTCTTCCTTTTTCACATGCATGCATTCTGGAACTCATTGATAGGTTTACTTTCTCCCACTAGAGAAACAATACAGCATTGACATGTCTGGATCCCAGAGACTGCACCTAGGTAATCAGTCATAAGGGTGGCTACTTTCTTTCAGCGCTCCTTATTAAAATTCCATTTGGGGCTGGGGTTTAGTGCTGGCACACAGCATGTGTCTAGTATCCATGAGACCCTGAGTTCAATTCTCAGAAACTCCAAAAGGAGAAAACCACAAACAAAATATTTCACTGAGTTTTTAAACTTTGTTTTATGAAAGCTTAAAATTTCATGATTAACTAATAACACTGATTACAATGTATATCATTTCATTTAGTTTTGATTATCTTGAATTTTATCCTTTATTTCTGATCCTTGCATATGTTCTTTAATGACCTCTATTAACTCAGTGTTTCTGTCCTTACAGTTATTTTT
>PVIC010033851.1:0-19921 GCA_004025085.1 Thryonomys swinderianus | reverse complement strand
GGAACCACTGAGCTAACCCTCCGGCCCCATATTGACAACTTTTTGAAGGCCAATTAAATGGTCATCATAATTCATCTATTAGCAATTTCATCTGAACTGGATCAGAACATATCACTTTTATTTTAATAAAGAAATTTAAGGGCCAGGTGTGGGGGCTTATGCCTGTAATCCCAGCACTCTAGGGAGGCAGAAGCAGGAGGACTGCCACAAGTTCAAAGATAACCTGGGCTACACAGTGAGTTCAGGGCCAGGCTGAACAAACAGGAAAGAAAGAAAGAAAGAAAGAAAGAAAGAAAGAAAGAAAGAAAGAAAGAAAGAAAGAAAGAAAGAAAGAAAGAAAGAAAGAAAGGAAGAAAGAAAAAGAAAGAAAGAAAGAAGAAAGGAAGGAAGGAAGAAAGGAAGAGAAAGAAAGAAAGAGAGGAGAGAGAGAAAGAGAGAAAGAGAGATAAAGAAAGAAAGAAAAGAAAGAAAGAAAGAAAGAAAGAAAGAAAGAAAGAAAGAAAGAAAGAAGAAGGAGGGAGGGAGAAAAAAGAGAAAGAAGTGTAAAGATAGCACAGTGGTCCTCCTGAGTTGAGAAGAGTAAAATTAGAGGTTGAAGTGCCTTGAGTTATGATTTGTTGAGCAAAATTCCAGAGTCAGAGATGGGCTTAGAAAGAGCACCAGAGACATTCCTACAGGTACTTTCATATGATGAGTTGAATGGTGAGATGTTTAACATAGGGACTAGAATTACTAGGAGTCTCATTACACAATTCCAAGGGTTCCGGTGGCATAGGCAGATGTTTGAGTTCTCACTAATATTTGGCACAGTGAGTAAAGGCTTCAAAAATTCATACCTTAGTAATAAGTAGGACTCAGTAAAGGGCACCCATTTTAAAATTTGTTTTTATTAGTACACATGTGTAGTGCATAATTGCTATGTTTAATGTGAGAAATGTGTGTTTTAGATGTTTATACAGTGTTTTCATCCACCAATTCAATATTCCTTTAAGCTCATCTTGGAAACCAAAACCAACAATCAATAGTTCTGAGATATCAATCACCCTGTTCATTCTGTTTCTTGGAGCCCCAAGAAAAAACACTTCATTTTCCACAAGCCTATCCCCTTTCCGCACAATGGACCACAGACACAGGTTCAAGACTTTCAGTATTATTTACTATGTAATCATAGCTGTTTGTCATTGACTTGTGGGTTTTCTCTGTACAAAATCAAGATCCTACATAAATGGTACATTAAATGAATTTTGAGTTTTCACATTTTCACTTCTTTGTACTATGGATCACCTTCTGTACCAGCATCATGTTCTTTTTATTTCTGAGGCAAATTACTAGCGGGAAAAACCAGGTCCTGTGTACTTGTCCTTTTTCAAAATTATGTTTCCTTATACAACCTCAGATTTATTTTACATTCTAAGAAGGAATTATATTGCAATTGCATTGATTATATATAAGTATGAAATTATTACATGGTACTTATTGTGGTAATATAATAACAAGTAACTTCATGACAGAGTGTGACCAGATTCAAAATATTTGTTAAAATTTAGGTTTTTGCTTTCCAACCCAACTCTAATTAGAAATTCTGAGAGCCATGAACCAGGAAGGTAAGTTTGCAATTATGTCCATTTTTGATCCTTACAAACAATGAAGTTGACAGCAAATCTACAAAAGCATCAGTCTCCTAACCTAAACTTCAAAACCTCTCCTCTTGATGCATTCTTTACAAGGGCGGGCTCTCTATCAGGATCCATGACAGATGAACTGAATTCCCCATGCACACATGGGCTAATTATACTCACGGCTCCTTCTCCCCAGGCTGCTCAGCTAAGGCCACCTTTAAGAAACTAATGACATTATTTCTCCAAATTGAACTTCCTTGCTAATTGTACTCAAGACAATATCTCTAGGGCAGTGAAATTTAGCCTTGGAAGCCCACTGATTGCAGCACATGCTTCTTATAACCACAACCAAAGTTGGCCACCATGATGTCTAAAACTAGTGACTTGGAGAAGACAAGAATCTCTATGAATAAAGAAGACCAGGTCCATTGATGTACATGAGACCTTCTGTCTCTAGGCAGATTCTCCCTCCTATTCTACTTCCTGTGGGCGAGATTCTATTTTCCCAGGGAAGCCCAGGACTGAGTAGCTGCTTCTCACAGAACTAGCCTGGTTAAAGCAATGGAGCCCCATCCTAATCAGGGGAAGCCAATTTTGTTTGGAGATTTGGAGTCTCTTCCCCAGAACTGAGAGATAGATAGCTAGTGCCTGAGAATACTCTTCCTTCTTCTGGAAATTAGCGGTGGCATCTCTGGTAAGTGGCAGTGTTAAAAAGGAGAATCAGGTAGTACTTTTTAATCTCAGGTACTCACAGTAAATGGGGATGGTAACACTGGATCACTATTGCTTCCAGTAGATCTCTTGTTTCCTTTTTCTTCTTTTTTTCTGTTCAGTTGTTTGGCTTATGGCTGAAATGAATCATGTACCTCACCTCTTTCTTTTTTCTAAGTACTTCTCTCAGCTGTTTACTCATCATATAATTGAAATCTGTTACTTAAATTGCATTTCAGTCAGGTAACTGAGAAATTCAAACTTTTCTTATGCAAGTAAGAAGATAAACATTGTACTTCTTTACTGTTGGAGGCTCTCTACACCATTTCTCTAGGCTAATTAATTGATGCTTGGGGAGGACAATACTACAATGGCTCAGAATTTAAGAGTATGAAATCTCTGTAAATTCTCCATCTTTTAAAAACATACAGAAATCCTTGAATTTATTTTTGTTACAGTAAAATTTATAGAAAATCAAAGGGAATAACTCAGAATCTGTACATACATGACACAGAAGTATGATGTCAAGTGTAACCACTCGAATTCTATGTCAGTTCTAGAATATCTCAATAATGGGGGTTTGGCCTTCTAAGTCACAGAGGTTGTTAGGGGGTCATACCCTTGATCGTTACCTTAGGTCAGTGCTGTTTTAGCAAGGTATTATTTGTAGATCTTCTGCTTCAGCACCTTCGGTGCATTGTGAACATTTATTTCATTATTACTTACCAGATGTTGTTTGATTTTACAAAGAAAATATTGAATAACCAAAGTAAACGACTTTCCCAAAGTCACAGAGGGTGACACTTAAAAACTGGATATTCTCACTCCACGTTGGGGAATCTTTCACATTCACTTCGTAACCTGGGAATATTTAGCTTCAACAGAACTTCCGTTTTTCTGCTCTTGGGTCTGGCTCTTGGTGTCATCTCAAGTATTTAAGGCTGAAGAACTGAATCTCCACGCGAGGGAACATCACAGGACCCAGCAAGTCTATGGTGGTGTATGAATACTACGGAAAGACCCATATGACCAGAGTCAGCTGACTGTATGTATGAGTACAAGTGAGGAATAATCAAATTCTATTTACTTGATATTATGAGATATTCATATTATTTAAGAATGAGAGACTTCTTCCTTCTGTAGATTTTTTTACAACATGTCAAGTAGATGACATACTAGAAGTGAAAGGTGAGTTAAAAGTAAGAAATACCAGATAAAAATCTCTTGTGAGAGAGAGACAAAACAAAGATAACCAATGGCCATAAAGTTAAATTTTCCTGAGAGTTTTGTAATGGATTAAATCCATTTACCTATGAACAGGTATTATAGAGAGAAATGTTTGCCTTTTGTGACATAAAAACCATAATTAAATAACAGGTACATAAACTTATTTTCCAATCCCGGGGTTAGGTGCATTATATTTCAAAAATGCCCAATAATTTAGGTTAAGGACTAGAAAACAGAATGTTTCTATTGCCCATAAAGTACAAAACCAAAATATTCTGATTGCAGGTGATAATAATTCCTCAATGCAGAATGGTGTGAAATGTCAGAAGTAAACACAAAGACTAGATGCAGTTAATTTTTAGTAGACAATTTGCATCTAAAGAAACTTTACTTATTAGATCAAATAGTTGGAAAATGTACTCATGAAAAATATGTATCACTCTAAGGCCTAACACTAAATTTAGAAAAAATTATTTTTCTCACTTTGTAAATTGCTTTCAGTAGCTAAATTTATAAAGAATCTTATTGATTTACCTGTATACAAAGAATGCAAAATTGATGGTCTTTAGCAGGAGGTAGAAACCATCCAGGCACTCAATTGTCTCATTTTTCCTCATACTCTGGCAAGGTCTGAGCCATTTCTACAAGTCACTCTTTCTCTAAGTTTCTCTAAGACATTCCAGAATGGGAAAGTGTAAGAGTGCTACAGACTATCTCAAGGGGGATCAGTGTTTGCTATCCCTTCTTTTTCTGAGTGGGAAATATTTCATGAATATGATTTTTAACTTCTGTGCCACATTAGGTTGAATATTCCAGATAGTGGAATCTTCAGTAGTACTGCTAATTGATCAGTTTCTCAAAAATAAACCATTTCTTTTTTAGTGTCTTTTGGGTTGTGATCACTTAGTTCCTTCACAGCTTAATTCAAGTCATCTGATTGGGTCTCTTCCTTCCTATCTTGTGGTTGGGTAAACTGAGGCAACTACCTTTGTGTCTGCTTTTGTCTTTGGATTCTGGTCTTCGCCTCTGTGCATGACTTTCCTGTATTGAAGTGCTCTCTATGGAGAGGATCAATGAAACCATGGTGATGGAGTTCATCTTCCTGGGTTTCTCCTCCCTGGCCAGCCTCCAGAGGCTGCTGTTTGCCATCTTCCTGCTCGTCTACCTGTTCACTCTGGGCGCCAATGCCATCATCATATCCACTATTGTGCTGAACAAAGTCCTTCACACCCCCATGTACTTCTTCCTCTCCGTCCTCTCCTGCTCCGAGACTTGCTACACATTTGTGATTGTGCCTAAGATGCTGGCTGACTTGTTGGCTGAGAAGAAGACCATCTCCTTCCTGGGCTGCGCCATCCAGATGTTCACCTTCCTCTTTCTCGGCTGCTCTCACTCCTTCCTGCTGGCAACCATGGGATACGATCGCTACGTGGCCATCTGCAGCCCCCTGCGCTACACGGTGCTCATGGGACACGCGGTGTGTGTGGGACTAGTGTTTGCCGCCTGTGTTTGTGGCTTCGCGGTCTCTGTGGTCACCACCTCCCTCGTGTTTCACCTGCCCTTCCACTCTTCTAACCAGCTCCACCACTTCTTCTGTGACATCTCGCCTGTCCTCAAACTGGCCTCTCACCACTCCCGCCTCAGTCAGTTGGTTATATTCATGCTGGGTGTATTTTTCCTAGTGATTCCGTTACTGCTTATCCTGGTCTCCTACGTGCGCATCATCTTTGCCATTCTGAAAATCCCGTCCTCCGTTGGGAGGTACAAGGCCTTCTCCACCTGCGCCTCTCACCTCATCGTGGTCACTGTACACTACGGCTGCGCTTCTTTCATCTACTTGAGGCCCCAAACCAACTATTCCTCAAGCCTAGACACACTAATATCGGTGTCTTACACCATCCTCACTCCGTTGTTCAATCCGATGATTTACAGTCTGAGAAACAAAGAATTCAAGACGGCCGTTCAAAGAACAATGGGAATGACTTCACTTCCTGTTAACTAAAGAACCAATTTTTAACAACTCAGGAGTGCTGTGTGCTGGGGAAAAAAATGTCCACATATTTTCTCTTTCATTTTTCTAGCTGTGCTATATAATAAGAACATTTCACATATGAGAATGAAACGAAAGGGAATTCACTCATTTGGGGTTTTTCTCCAGTTAGTAGTAGTCTATAAGTGTGAGAAGGTAAGGGATGGGCTCATTCCGTTTCTCAAAATATTGATTATTATTTATTATAATAAATATTGGTCACTCAAAGATTGATGTGAGAGCAAAATTGAATTTAAATTCAAGGAGCAAGAGAAGAGTGGAAAATCTTATCCAAACTGTGTAGTTCCAATGAACAAAATGGGAAATTGGCTTTTTCCTGCCCTTCCTTTCTTGAAGACAATGAGGAACCTTTGCAGCATCGATTCCAAAAAACTATTGGAGGCTCCTCAGATCCCTGAGTCTTCTCCTGGACATATCTTTGGTTTGGGGTTTGATTTGTCCTTTGGAGATCGGACCCCAATCTGTTATCTCCATCCTATGCTTACATATATCCTTCCCACGTTATCTTTTCTTAGTGTCTCACATTTATTCCCAGGTAGCTTACTTATTAATTCTCCTCAAAGGGACCTCTAGTATTGCATAGTCTGTTAAAATATCTCAAGTAGTCCCAAAGAAGGGGCTGGAGTTAACCCTAATAGAAAGAAAGCTGGAGTCCCAGAATTGCCAGAAAATCCATGGAAATATCTTCCACCGACTCTCTCAGTCATATAAAGTGCTGCCAAATGTCTTTGATTAGCTTTAATTTATCATGGAGTCTTTGCCTGTCTGTCCATAATATGTATTTCCAGAGTGTTTATGATCCATTTGCCTTACATGGCTAGTTCTGAACTCCTACCAACTCTTTTCTCACCCCCAAGAGATGATTTTGTATTCTCATGTGCTATTGTTTCTGTTTGAAATAATTCCTCTCCTTTACTTAATAGACATTTTAGCATATGTCTGTTAGCATTTAACGTGTCATCTTAGCACCTGTGCACACATGCACACACACACACACACACACACACACACGTATAGCTTGTTTTAAGACAGTCTCAGCTCTCACTTTACGCTTCTCTTGTGGCTGCTGCCCCCACTGATGCTGATGGAATTAAACTGCACTGTCTTCATGTTCCTGTCACACACAAATCTCTTTTATCATGTCAACAGATGTTTAGTCTTTCTTAAATATATATTAGATAGTCTTTCCACACGGTACTTTAGCTACTGCAAATTTATTGTGAATATATTGGAACTCTGTCCTCATAAACACTGTGATATGGTTCAAGATGCCCCCAGGAAGCAAATAAATTTAGAGAGAGATGCCTCACCACATATTTAAATTCAGTCTCCGAAGGAAGATTACAGGCAAGGGTCACAAGAGGCAGCGCTGAAAGACAACTAATTTGTACCGAATGATGTGGAACTGATTGACCAGAGAAATCCACACTCAGTATATAATCTGAAAGGCTAATGGGAGTCGCTAAGTAAAAGAGATCATTTGGAGATGTTTCTGTTGGTGAAGAACAGCATGTAGGTAACTGTGGAGACAAGAAAGAGCTCAGTGTTCAGAAGGAAAGCAAAAAATGTTCTTTAAATTTTTAATTGACAAATGGAAATCATATGCATACACTGCACAACATGACGTTTTATGCAAGTTGCATTATGTAATATATCACCTTGCATGCATATTTTTTGATGTGATAAAAACACCCAGAATCTGCAGCAATTTTCAAGTGTATAACACATTGTTATTAAATATGTTATCATGGTGCCTATTAGATTATCTAACTACATTTTTTCTTCCTTTAGTCTGCACCTTTTCACATGACCCAAACCTCTTTCTCCGACCATAGCCCTCTGCTACCATTCTATTCCGTACTTCTATTGTTTGACCCTTTAAAGTTCCCTGTGACATTTTAAGAAATCAGATAATAAATACCGGTGACATCTCTGTTTCGGGTGTGAACCCGTTAGGAGATGCAGGTGCCAACCCCCATTTGCTCTGATCAATGTTCCTTTACCATGTGTTTTATAAATTTTATGCAATCTCCTCTGCCTGTTTTTGTTTTATTGCTTTGTTTTGTTTTTCCTTGTGCTGTGGGACACCACTGCCTTTTCTTGCCTCTCTCTTCAGTGAATCTGGATTTCCTAATGGCCTGAATTTCTATAGTAATGTGAGTTTGTCAGTTCAGTTCCCCATATAGTGCCTCGCATGGCAGAGATCCCCATATTACAGGTGACCTTCCTAGCTGTCCATCTCTTCTCCCCAAGCTTGCTCTTCCATCTTGACACTGAACTCAGGTGAAGATTAATTCCATCCACCCAGGCAGGCAGACCACATGTGTAGAAATCATCTTTATCTTTTCTTCTTTCTTAATCCTCCCATTATACTCTAAATCAGCCAACACCTTCCAAAGGTTCTACTGCTTAAAAATTCCTCTCTAACATTCCGCCTTCATTTCCGCAGTAGGATCTTGTCATTTTGGGGTCACTTCAAGAAGGTAAAGGCCGTTTGTCTCCCACTGATTTTTCACACTGGTGACAGGAAGGAGGTTTTTGGGTTGTTGTGACAATTAACTTAGATAGTGCGTGATAAACACATAGAAACAGAAATACACCCAGGAAAGTATTTGCTGACCTGGTTTACACTTCTTAGAGACGAGACTCACTCGCTCATGAGACTATTGGACACTATCGGCAGAAAAGAACTGCTAAAGCTCTTCCTTGGTCCTCTTGCTCGAGTTCCTAATTTTTACACTTTGTTTGGAGGCAACAAGTTCCTTGCTCTTTGATTCTCAAGGCATAACCTGTCCTTCAAGGGAAGAAGTAGATGTTGAGGAAAAGCAGATTCACAGGTTGATGAGTCCATCGAATCCAGAGAGAGCAGCAAGGAACACAGCTGGGATTTGAACCATCATGTCGGGTACTCAGTAGTCGCTGAACCCAGAAACATATATACATTCTTTAACTACAAGGCACTTCCTTAACTTCTAGTTTCTGTCACGAATCATAAATTATGGAAGTGATACAACATCAAATGATTGATATTCTTTATTTTAAGAAATTAAATCTCCAGTGGAGAGAACAAGGAAAGGAGTGACTCCAGTACCCCGAGATGGGGGTGAAGCAAGGAAAATTAGATGTGTGCGTCCCGTGGACAAATTATAGAAAACACCCGTGAGTTCCAAGGCAAGACCAGTAACTCTCCATAGAGGAAGTTACGCTCTGGTGAAGCTTTAAAATCTGCATAGTGTGCAAATAATTGAGAATAGATAAATGTCAGGACAGTGTATATAAAGTTCAAAAGGCATAAAACTATACAGAATCATTTGGATAGCTATATTTTTCTTTTTTGACTTATTTTATTTATTGGTACATTATGTAGACACCTCACCGTTATGCTCAACACTGAGAATTTATTTATTTATTTATTTATTTTTTAGTGAAGGAGAGTTGAGGTCCGTTTACACCTGAGATCATAGCTGCTAATTGGGTGGAGGAAGAATCTGGTCAGAAGCAATGTAGTCAGGGCTCTCTAGGGTGCTGGGCAAAAAAATTACTAATTAAGATGGCGACAGTGAGACTGGTTACTAAGAAAAACTGCAAACTGCATTAATAAGAGTCATCAGGGTTGTAGCTGGTCGGGCCATACAGTAGAGGAACAATGACCATCGCTTTGAAGGATGAACTGGTAAGTCTTTGGTTGCTGGTTTGCAAATTCTGAGAAATGAGAGGAAGACATGTAAAGTGACAAGAATACACCATTTGTGGTATACCACTTAGATATCTTCCTAGGGATCTGAGTCACGCTTAGGAGATAAAACAATTACATTTTTCTATACAGCAGACCTATGTCATGGGCAATGTGAAACTTTCATTTTAAGATTCATTCTTCTTCATTCATAGGTGGATTAAAGAAACTAAATGATCTTCAGCTGATCTCAAAGATGATAATTGGTAGCCCTCATAATAGGATTTTGAATAAGAGCATACTGGATTAAAGGCCTGTTTTAACATCCCTAAGACTGCTTCTACACACACATTCTGCTATTCATTCTCTCACCATTTTTCACCTTCTGCAAACTGTTCCCAGGTGGACAGTGACTTATCTCCCTGTCTTGTTTTTATTCTGCATCCCAAATGACTGTACAGTGATCTTCAATCTCCTTCTTGGGCCAATATGGGTGCAGGTTAAAAACAAAGCTTTAGATTTCCAAGTGAAGTGAATGTGTCTCTTCTATTTCTCTTTTCAGCCCAGAGAATGAACGAGGAAAGACATATAGGTCAAAAATACTGTCATACTTTTTCTTTCCCCTCGTTGCTTACCCCAACCCTTTTCCCTTTGGATGTTTTCTATTTCACAATACCTATCATATATTCAAATTTTTAAAAAACAGTGTCACATTGCCGGGCGTGGTGGCTCACGCCTGTAATCCCAGCACTCAGGAGGCAGAGGCAGGAGGATTGCTGAGTTCAAGGCTTGCCTAGGCTACATAGTGAGCTCAAGGCCAGCCTGAACTACAAAGCGAGACCCTGTCTCAAAAAAACAAAAACAAAAACAAAAAAAACAAAACAAAACAAAAACAGTGTCACAATTAGAATGTATGATAGATTTTGTAAAATAGGAAATTTTCAAAGGGAATGTGGTGGGGGAACGTAATAAGGGTAAAGAATAAATACGATTTGGAAAGAAAAAGAAATAGAATGTATATAAGGGGTGGAGGGTTGCGGGTGGGTAGAGATATGGGTAAAAATGAGAATAAACTTCTGTCATATACTGGTACAAATTCCCCACTGTTGAATGTGATTGTGAACTGTATATAAAATGTACCAATAAAGAATTAATAAACAAATTAAAAAACTGTGTCACAAGATGTTTACTTTTCTTTTCAGAAATGCTGATTCTCTTTAGATTCAATAGTTCCTCCCTCTTTTGAAGAATCACCCATGACAAAATTACCTGATAGGGGAATCATGCGGCCTGGAGGAGCACAGAAGGCTCATTTTCTGATAAGATTGACATTTGGCTGTCCCGTTTATTGTTTTATAGATTCTAGTCCCATATCTTTATTTATTTGCACTATTGTGCTTTATGCATTGTATTTCTACTTTCAAATGTTGTCCATATTCTCATTTCTGCACATTTTAGTTGATGTGTTCATCAGTCTATAAGCTTATTGTTAATAATACTACTTTTGATAATTTTCCATTTGTTTGCACTCTAGTATTTGATTGTGCTTTCATTGTGAATGCTTATTTTGTCATCAGTTTTTCTTATCCGGTGTCCTGATAATATTTTGTCAGGTTCAGTTTTCAGATTTTCTATGCAGTGACACAGTTTTTCAGTTCTAAGGTTTATTTTTTTACATTTTTTTTTTTTGAGACAGGGTCTTGCTTTGTAGTTCAGGCTGGCTCTGAGCTCACTATGTAGCCCAGGCAAGCCTTGAACTCAGCAATCCTCCTGTTTCTGCCTCCCGAGTGCTGGGATGACAGGCATGAGCCACCACGCCCGGCTTTTTACATTTTCTTAACATATAAAAAGATATTAGATAATTTTATGAGTTTAAATTTAAATTGATTTTTTATTTTTATTAAAATGTATTTACTGAATTAATATTGTAACTGCAAACTGTTTAGCTGGTATTTTACATTTTTCAATTGTATTAAGTTTTTAAGTAATTGAAGTACAAATTGAAGTACAAATTGTGTTCAAATCACTGCTTTAAACTTAGCCATGTATTCAGATATGAAGAGGGTAATTGATATTACTTTTGAGAACTCTTTTCAGTTTCCTTTTGCTTCTTTTCTGACCTAATAAGTATTCAAAAATTCTCTGATAGAAGATCATTTTTATTTTATTGTACATTTATACTTTGTAGAAATAATAAAGGAATATTGTTTGCATGCTTTCCACTTTGTGATACCTGTCAAAACTTTTGAAATGACTTCAATGTCAATATTTTTCAATATTTCATGTAATATGAATGTAAAAGATGATGGACAGTTTGTATATACAGACATAGGTCTTTTCCTTCTGGGAAGTTTTCTTAATAGTTTACAGTAAGGAACTTTCTTATTACTCCATTAATACTGTATTAGATTTGTTTGTACATCTTCTCTATCACCTTTCAAATTCTTAAGTGTACTTCTATACTTGGTCTAATTACATTTCACTAGAATGAGTAATATTTTCTTTTGTTTCGGACTGTTTTGATTTTATTTTCTTCTATCATGTTCTGTTGTTGAGGGAACATTTTGCACTCTATTAAATATCAAGGGGCCTTCAGGAGTAAAGAAAGCTCATTCAAATCTGTAGTTACTCTTCCTGTGTTGTTCGAGTGTCTTATTTCACATGGCTTGATTTTCCCCCTTTTATCAAAGATCTGTGTTTTCCTAGCCAATACTTGTTAATAGATACCTAAGGACTTAAGATATTCTTCATATTTACTTGTTAAAATGAGGTTAGTTTTGAAAGGTTATTTCTTATGGATGGAATTCTACCTAGGTAAAAGGTATTCTTGTCATTTCTAATAAGTTATAATTTATGCTAGAAAATAAAAAAAATATTTTAACTCTGCATTTTTTTTTTTTTTGAGACAGGGTCTCGCTTTGTAGTTCAGGCTGGCCCTGAGCTCACTATGTAGCTCAGGCAAGCTTTGAATTTAGCAATCCTCCTGTCTCTGCCTCCCAAGTGCTGGGATTACAGGCGTGAGCCACCACGCCCGGTTTAACTCTGTATTTTTAACTTCAGAAAACAGCACTTCAAGTTCCCAACTTCAATTTGCATTGTTTTTCATGACCCCTGGAATACATGGAATGTTTTCCTTAAAGACAGATTATCAACCAAAATTCTACAACATTAAAGCAGACCATGTCTTACTGTAGGGATGGCAGGATCCACATTTATCTAGACAGAGATGATAATGGGTAATAGAAAAGAATATTAGAGTAATTTTGAATACTTCAGAAAACAGTGGTAAAGTCAGTAAATACAAATAATTCATCAAATTATTTTATTTTTCTTGGATGTTATTGAATTCTGGATATTATAGCTGCTTAAAGAGAACATGAAATAAATATTCATAATTCATAAAGTAGCTCAATTTTTCTGCAATGAATTTTGATATAATATTCTCAATTCTGTATTCATGCATGTAGACTTTTTTTTTTTTAACTAGGGATCAACCACGTGCTGGAACCACTGAGCTACCTCCCCAGGCCCCATGACATCTTTTTTAAACACGTAGAATGTTTATTATTAAAAAGATTACCTGGCACAAGTTTAGTGTTTTTTTCCTTATGTTAGTTTAGCACA
This sequence comes from Thryonomys swinderianus, assembly GCA_004025085.1. NCBI lineage: Eukaryota > Metazoa > Chordata > Mammalia > Rodentia > Thryonomyidae > Thryonomys > Thryonomys swinderianus. Next base: position 7,017 of record PVIC010033851.1, on the reverse strand, counting down.
TTTTTTCTCTTCTGTATTTGTGACTTTTTAATTGAGAATTGTAATTGAGCTTTGCTGGCTGGTAAATATTATCAGATTGATTTGTGATTAGTTTTTCTTTTTTTGAGACAGGGTCCCGCTTTGTAGTTCAGGCTGGCCCTGAGCTCACTATGTAGCCCAGGCAAGCCTCGAACTCAGCAATCCTCCTGCCTCTGCCTCCCGAATGCTGGGATTACAGGCATGAGCCAATTAGTGATTAGTTTTACAAACCTTTTGAAGGTCTGTGACTGTGATGTTTTTTGGAAAAGTCACAAAGATCGTGGCGACTACCATGGTGAATGTTAAATGAATCCTAAATTCAATGCTTTCGTTTGATGATTAAAATAAACACACACACACACACACACACACACAAATGAAATAACTAAAATGTTCTCTAGATCTCTCCTCCAAATGTTCAAAGTAGTTTAAAATACCACAAACTAACCCCACATCATTTTTAACCCTTTGGCCTAAAAATTAATGGAAGTGTGTAATTTTTTTGTTTTTTGTTTTACAACTATTTTGGCTATTCAGGCTCCTTTCTATGTAAATTTTATAATTATAAGAAATTACTAACAATTCATCATGTTGAGTTTATAGGCCAATTTGTTAGGAATTGGCTTTATTTTATTGCCCTTTATATTAGTAACATAGATATTTTTTATGTATTAACATCTTTAATGTCTGTCAAAGTGTTTGTCAAAGGATACAAAATTATAATGATAAAAGAAATAATGATTGCTTGTTTTTTATATTTGTATTTTGCCCTTCTTTAAATTAGATTTAATACCAACCTTTCATGCTACTGTAAATGAAATTGTTTTCCTAATTTTATTTTTGGATTATTTTTTACTAAATCTAGTAGGCAAAATAATGGACTCTGAAAGATGTGCTTGTTGTAACCCCCAGAATTTAAGAATGCGGCACTTGACATTCTTAAGAGGGGGATTTATGGTTGCAGATACAGACGACTAACTTTCAAATTCGGGAAGTGACTCACATTATTCCGAATGGACTCAGTGTATCCAGAATGGAAGAAAGAATCAGAGATTTGGAAAGAGAGATGCACTTTTTGTTGCCTTTGAAGGTGGAGGGAAGGGCTAGAAGCTAAAATAGGAGAGGCCTCTGGGAACTGAAATAAAGGTAGTGTTCATCTCTGGCTCCGTGTACTTGAAAATATCTTCTTTTCCTTTTTTCTGTAGGTGTTATCAGAAAACCTCACAATGGTCACTGACTTCTTATTGCTGGGTTTTTCAAGCCTCGGTGAGATTCAGCTTGCTCTCTTTGTGGTCTTCCTTTTTCTGTATCTAGTTATCCTTTGCGGCAACGTCACAATCGTCAGTGTCATACGACTAGACCAGAGCCTCCACACCCCGATGTATTTCTTCCTCAGCGTTCTCTCCACATCCGAGACATTCTACACCTTTGTCATCCTACCCAAGATGCTCATCAACTTACTCTCTGTGGCCAGGACAATCTCCTTTACCTGTTGCGCCACGCAGATGTTCTTCTTCCTTGGTTTTGCCATTACCAACTGCCTGCTTTTGGGTGTCATGGGCTATGACCGCTATGCTGCCATCTGCCAGCCTCTGCATTACCCCATCCTTATGAGTTGGCAAGTGTGTGGGAAGATGGTGACTGCTTGTGTGATTGGGGGCTTCTTGGCCTCATTCATAGTAGTGAATTTAGTTTTCAGCCTACCTTTCTGTAGTGCCAACAGGGTCAACCATTACTTCTGTGACATCTCACCAGTCATTCGTCTGGCATGCACGAACACAGACTCTCATGAGTTTGTCATCTTCATCTGTGGGATTCTCGTACTTGTGGTTCCGTTTTTCTTTATCTGCATTTCTTATCTCTGCATTCTGAGGACTATCCTGAAGATCCCCTCAGTGGAGGGGAAAAAGAAAGCTTTTTCCACCTGTGCCTCTCACCTCACTGTTGTTATTGTTCACTATGGCTGTGCTTCGTTCATCTACCTGAGACCTACAGCGACTTATGTCTCCAACAAGGACAGGCTTGTGACAGTGACATATACTATAGTGACCCCATTACTGAACCCCATGGTATACAGCCTTAGAAACAAGGATGTCCAACTTGCTATCAGAAAAGTGCTAGGCAAGAAGGGATCTCTAACACCATAGAACTAAAACATTCTTATGCTTTAAAGTCTTAATAAATAAGCCTCCCTTTATCGTATTTATCTAGAACTGATTCATTGCCATTCAGTTGAGATAAGGACTCTTGAATGCAAGTTATCAAATGTCTTTTTCATCTCCTGATCCCTTTAAGTCTAATCTGCAATCAGCCTCTCAGATGGATTCCAAAGGAGTCTTTCAAATTTAAAGGCCTGGGCCACTCTAACAATTAAAATTCTAAACTTAGTTTGAATGAAAAATGTCCCCTTTCCTTGGCATTAGTCTTTTTTCACTGCTTGCTTTGGTGATTGGCTTCCCACGCATCACCCTTGGGAGGGAAGGGGGGGGGTGCGGGATATTTTCACATGATTGCTACTGTCATGCTTTGGCCTGCTGGGAATTTTGGCCACATCACTTTCCATTCAGTTGAAGCTATGTGCGGCTGACAGCTTGTGAGTTTGAGTCTCGGTACGGTGAGCTTCTCACCACTCTGCGTGACCATGACCTGTCTGCTGGAGGTCCCATTCCATCAAATCCCTTTCATGTGATTTTTAGAATAGCTTTTCCTTCCTAGCCTGCCTGAGAACTAATCCAAAAGAAAAATATGAGGACTTTCCTGAAGATTTCACCTGTAGACAGTTAAAGAACAGATATCATGGTGCTTCAGGTCAATAGCCACAGACTCATTGTTTTTAATAATTCATTTTGTTTTGTTTTTATTTTTAAAATTAGTACATGTTTGTGGTGTAACAGTCTACATTTATCATGGAGAGTTGGTATATAAATATAAAAACATTTTTTTTGTTTTTTTTTTTCATCCCTGACTGCTCTCCTCAATCCCTGTTCCATTCAACTGTAGGTCCACTTCCTATTTGCAAAAGCTATGATTTTTTTCATAAAGTTTTTTTTCTACCCCATTTCCATAGTTCTTTCTCCCTTTCCTTCCATCTTTTCTTCCCTCATCCATTTGAAAAAGATCTCCTACTTTCTACTTAACTATCTTCTATGTTGCTGTCTTCATCCATCTATCATCTACTTCGAGTTTGTCATACAAGCTAAACCATGTGATAATTATGCTTGTGTGTCTGAGTCATTTCCCTTAATATTTCGGTTACAAGGTGCACCTATTGTCCTATGAAAGCCTCAAGTTTCTCAAATTTCACAGGTAACAATGGACAGCAATCTTCTCTGGCCCTTGTCTCCAGAAGTTCAATATCAAAGTACTTCCTTATTCTGGGTGAAGGGGAGAGGGAAATGGATCACTAAGAGATCAATATCTTCCTCTTAGGATTATATTTCATCCCCTTTTTAACTCAGTTTTGTTTTTATTTTTAAAATGTTAGCATATTTTCAGAAAGTTACTATCTGTATCAATAGTCAGATAGTCTGACTACTAGTATAACCGTAGAAAACCGACTTAATTTCTCTAGGCCACATAATGCAATACACAAGTCTTTGAGGGACTGTTGGAAGTCATGCATCAAATAAATGAATTCTTCTCATTAACATGTAAATACTTACGGTATAAAGGGATTACAGTGCTTATAGTCCATCCATGGGTCTTTCCACAATTCACAAGTGTCCTTTTCCTGGAGCAAACTCATCTAACTCACTTAACTCTATTTTTACAACTTTATCTTTTCTTATTTAAGTTTTAATACTTTGTTCTAATGTTTCTGCTGATTCTATCAAATGGTTCCTTATACCATTGCATCACAGATCTTATGTATTACATAATTATATAATGATTGGAGAAATTAACTCATTTCTCTGCTGCTACTATCCACATTTCCTTAGTAGAGTTAACTTCTTCAACACTGTATTCCATAAAATCTTACTGTGAGTGAAGCACAGCAACTGTCCTAATTAGGAGAGCACCAATAATTAAACAAAGTCCTGCTGCTTTCTTTCACACTAGTTGAAAAAACTAGATGCCACTATGCATTGTCGTTTGTTTCCGTGTACAGAATGTGTAGACATATATGACAACTCTACAATTCTAAATTCTGCAATAGAATTCTGCAATTCTAAATTCTACACTGCAGAAGCGGTCAGGTAGAACTCTTGGAGACATTGGCATAGGAAAGGCTTTACAAACAAAAGCCCTGCAGCATGAGAAGTAGCAGAAGAAATCAATGACTGAGATCTCATCTTATTAAAAAGCTTCTGCACAGCAAGAGAAATCACCAGCTGAGTGAAAAGACAACCTAGAATATGGGAAAACAATTTTACCAGCTGTTTCTCAGACAAGGGGCTGCTATTAAGAGTGTATAAAGAACTAAAAAATAAATAAATAAATAATAAATAAATAAATAAATAAATAAATAAATAAACTACCCAAGTGTAAAGACCCAATTAAAAAATGGGCATCTGATATGAACAGACACTTTAGAAGAAGAAGTAAAAACAGCCAGGAAACATAAATAAATGCTCAACATCACTGGCCATTCAAGAGATGCAGATGAAAACAACACTGAGATTTCATCTCACTCCACAAAGAATGGCTGCTATCCTGAAATTAGCCAGCGACAAATGCTGGGGAGGCTGTAGAGAAAAAAAGAACCTTTTTCTACTGTTGGTGGGAATGTAGACTGGTGCAGCCACTGTGGAGATCTTTGTGGAGATTCCATTAGTTAAAAGTTTTCCATTTTATTTCATGGATCAAGTTTCTTTTTTTCTTGAGTCTCATTTATTAGCAGAAACACAGGAGAATTAAAATTATTTTAAATGACATTGTAATGATAACATGCTAATAATACTTAGGAGAAGTCATTTTTAAGACTTCTACAGAAAAGTTTGCAGTGATAGAAGAATGATCATATTGTCCACCTTTATATTACAACTATCATTATATAAAATACAGAGTAAAGCAAACTGATTTTATGGCCCTGGACATCACAGTTTTCTACTGAAGGCTTTAAAGGAGGATCCTCATAAAGACAGATCCTGTGATGGTGTAGGGACCAAGGTTTCTCCCTTAAGAGGGCTGTTATATTTGTTGGCCCAATACATAGCTCTCTACACCATTGAAATCTCTTGTCTTTACATCTATTAAATAAAGTGTGTTTCTTACTTTTTATTCTTTAAACACCATAGAAATATAAGCTTCATTCATGTTTCTTCTTGTCTAGTTAACTACTCTCCTATCCTATGTGCTCCGCTAGATTATTAATGGTGTGAGAACTTTATTCTGCGCATGTACTGACTTATCCCATTGTAACACACCTCCCTGATAAAATAATTGTTGGGCAACCAATGACTAATGAATGTCTATTAACTTTAATTGAACAAATGACTGTTCTCTTCAGCTAAGTGGAACACATGAAAGTATAACAATGGCTGTGCCCTCTAAAACTTACTAATTTAAAATGGCAATTATTTAGCTAACAAATCTTCAGTCTGAGCCTGGCTTATGAGGATAGTTTGTCACTGGATTCTAAAATGTCAACTGGATTGCTTCCTTTGTTGAAGGACACACTTCCAATATGAATAACTTTCATGGACGGGAAGACTACTTTGCCTTATGCTAGGAAATGATTAAAGACTGCTGGCTGTGAATTTTAATTTCTCTTCATGGAGTTTTTTTGGGGATTTCTCACAGCACACTGTTAGGTTCATAGATTACATATTTCAAGAAAAAGGAAATCGAAGCTTCTAGTCTTTCAGGGCATTACACCAGTAAGTTGTTTAATCATGAGAATATATTGGTTACATTGGTGTAGGGTACTGGCATTAAACACTTCTGTTTGGAAGAAGGGCAGTAAGGTCCAAGATAGTAACGTATTTGAAATTCAGCTGGGCACATGCTCTCAGTCTTTCGAGTAAGACCCAGTTCTGTTTCACAGGGATGATTTCTTGGCTCGGACCTGCAAGGTGCTTCCCCCACGTTCTCAGAGTTCAACATTATCTACATACACAGGGACTGTGGCTGAATCCTGTTCTCAATGTGATCATTTTGTGCAAGAAAGTTGCAAGCTTAAAAGTTTCTTCGGTTTTACTGTCTTTATTATTTAGCATAAGCTGAAGTGGTTGCTTTATAAAACTTTGTGTTTCTTAAGTTTTAACATATAAATTCCCCCAAATAGGAAATCACAATTTTTTTTTAAATTTTGGGTCACCTTATCAGGCTGTATGATCATTCACCTTAAAATGACCTATTAATTAACTTTGAATATTTATGACCTTCAGACACGAAGTAATCTTACTAGCCATAAACTTAAAGAATTTTTGAGTTTTACAGAGGGTTTTACAGGAGGATTCTTGAGATCTTTAGTCGGAGCAATGATTTTCTGATAACATCTTAGATTTGATGTTTTCCTTGAAATCATTTCTTACTCTGAGCTTCTTTCTTGGGGAAAGCTATGTTAAGAAAAGTTTATTTTCAATCAATCAAATTCTGCATTTTTTCTATTCTCCTTAAATTAAAATTAAAATTTTAATCACTTTTATCACATCTCTCTGCAGATTTTATCTTGGGTGCCATTTGTGTTGAATCACTGCAACTTTCCATGTGTTAAGTTTTTAAAAATCTATTTCATGCACTATGGTGTTACACAGTACTGCCAAAGTCGCCTTAAATGCATCATAATATGGATCTCCCTTTAACTGAAGTTTACAGCATTTTCTTCTTTGTTCTTTTTTTTTTTTTTTTTTTTTTTTTTTTTTTTTTTTTTTTTTTTTTTTTGAGACAGGGTCTCACTTTATAGTTCAGGCTGGCCCTGAGCTCACTATGTAGTCCAGGCAAGCCTAGAACTCAGCAATCCTCCTGTCTCTGCCTCCCGAGTGCTGGGATTACAGGCATGAGCCACCACGCCCGGCACTGTGGTATGTGGTATTGATTGCTGGTGGGCGTGAGTCA
>PVIC010033850.1:0-19924 GCA_004025085.1 Thryonomys swinderianus | reverse complement strand
TTTTTTTTTTTTTTTTTTTTTTTTTTTTTGAGACAGGGTCTCACTTTGTAGTTCAAGCTGGCTCTGAGCTCACTATATAGTCCAGGCAAGCCTTGAACTCAGCAATCCTCCTGTCTCTGCCTCCCGAGTGCTGGGATTATAGGCGTGAGCCACCATGCTCGGCACTGTGGTATGTGGTATTGATTGTTGATGGGCGTGAGTCTCCATGCCCAGCATTGTATGTGGTTACTGGGGATCAAACTCAGGACCTTGCGCTTGCGAGGCAGGCGCCGGAACCACTGAGCTCACTCTCCGGCCCTCAATCGAATTCTTTATTGGTACAATTTATATACATCTCACAATCACATATAACATTGGGGAATTTGTACCAGTATATGACACAAGTTAATTCTCATTTTTACCCATATCCCTACCCACCCATACCTCTTCACCCCCTTTATACATACTCTTTTATTTTCTTTCTGAATCATATTTATTCCTTCCCCTCATTACATTCCCACACCAAATTTCCTATGGAAATTTCCCATTCTATAAAAACTGTCATACTTTCTAGAGCTCATTTGCATCTACAGGTGTTCATATCAAAGAGAAGATCTGGTATTTGCCTATCTGTGATCTATTGATTTCACTTATTAGTATACCCTCCAGGTGTCTCCATTTGCACATCAATGAATTGACCTTGTCATTCTTTATGACAGCATAATACTCCATTTTATAAAAAAAGCCACATCTTCTTTATCCAGTCTCTAGTTGATGGGCATTTGGATTGTTTCCAAGATTGAGCTATCACAAACTGAGCTGCTGTGAACAAGGGTGTACATCTGTCTTTCCAATATGATTTTTAAAAATTCTTTTGGGTATATTCCTAGCAGGGATATAGCAGGGTCAAATGGGACCCCTACTCCTAGTTTTCTGAGAAATCTCCACATGTATCTCCACAATGGTTGCACAAGTCTGTAATCCTACCAACAGTGGAGAAGGGTTCCTTTCTCCCCACAGCCATGCCAGCATTTATTGTTGGTTGATTTTGTGATAGTGTCCATTCTTTGTGGAATGAGATGAAATCTCAGTGTTGTTTTCATTTGCATCTCTCGAATGACCAGTGATGTTGAACATTTCTTCATATGCTTCTTGGCTACTTTGACTTCTGCCTCTGAGAAGTGTCTCTTCATTTCAGATGCCCATTTTTGAATTGTGTCTTTAAACTTGGGGAGGCTGATGTGTTTGAGTTCTTTATATATTGCAGATAATAGCCCTTTGTCTGATAAACAGCTAGTAAAGATTTTTTCCCATGTTGTTTGTTGTTTTTTAGCAGTGCCAGTGACTTTTGCTGTGCAGAAGCTTTTGAGTAAGATGAGATCCCATTTGTTGATTCTTTCTGCTAGTTCTTGTGCTATAGAGGTTTTATTCATAAAGTCTCTGCCCTAAGCCAATGTCTCCAAGAGTTTTACCTAACCTGTTTTCCAACAGGCTTATTGTTTCTGTTTTAATGTTTAAGTCTCATATCCATTGTGAGTTTAGTTTTTGTGCATGGTGAAAGAGATAGGTCTAGCTTTAGCTTTTGGCAGGTTAAAGCCCAGTTTTTCCAGCACCATTTGTTAAAGAGGCTGTCTTTCCTCCACTGGGGATGTTTGGCTCCTTTGTCAAAGATAAGGTGGCTTAGTGTATTCGGGGTTGTTTCTGGATCTTCTAATCTATTCCACTGGTTCTCGGGTCTGTTACTTTTCCAGTACCATGCAATTTTTATCACAGCAGCTTTATAGTAGAGTTTTAAATTTTTTATTCTCCATTAAAACATTTTTTCACTGAAGTATAACCCAATAACAATAAACCCCGCATATTTAAGTATTCAACTTAACAAGTTTCTACATATACATCTAAGAAAGTGTCACTGAAATCAAAATTGCAGGTATTTCTAATCCTCATCCCCAAAGTGTCTTCATGTCTTTTGATAATGTATCATTCTTTCCAAACTCATCCTTAAGCCACCATTAGTTACTATTTTGTCACCACTGATTAATTTGCATTTCCTTAAATTTTACAAGAATAAAATCATACAGCATATTAATTTTCTTGGTCAAATATTCTTCACATATCATAATATTTTATAGATTCACCCATGTTTTTATATGTACCAATATGCTTTTCTATTGTGAAGTTTTGTCATTGGATTATAATGTATTTATTTACCTGCAGGTAAACACTTAACTTTGCAACTTTTCGGTATTACAAATAAAGTTACTAGGCATATCCATATATAAGACTTTTAGGCATGTTTTCATTTGTCTTGGATAAATATATAGAAATGGAATGGCTGGATTAATTCCTAGATATTTGTTTCTTTTTTTATATAGCATTGGGTATGAAACTCAGGATTTTTCTTAGGAAATGAGCTAAATCTTCAGCCAATTTTGTTTCATTGTTAGTTTTTTTTCCAAATAGTTTATTAAGGTAGTTGTACCATTTTACATTCCCTTTGGCTACATATGTGAGTCCCATTAGCTTTTCCTACTTATGAATGTTTGTTAAGGTGAGACATAACTTTTTAAAAGAAGGCCTTTCTTCACTGAACACAGTATTAAATATATTGCCTAAAGAGCCAAAAATATGATTATATTTATGAAATACTTGTTGCTGGGAGGGGTCTCTATGTGTCCAGTACTTTTCCAGGGCACATCCTTTGTTATCAGAGGTGCTAAACACCTCTGAACGCAGCCTGAGTGTAGTGGAGGCAACATCTTAGCAGGCACAGCAGCCTTTCACCATACTGAATTATCAAATAAATGTCTGTAGCTATTCTTTTACATTTTTGCTGATGAGTCATATCTCTTTAGCTTGATGTGCATTTCATAAACCCATTATATTTAATATACTTCAAAAGAGAATTTGCAGTGACTTATCATGAGATCCCCAAATACAATAAAATAACTAAATTAAGGATACTGAAGAGAGAACCAAGCAAGCAGAGTGATGAGATTATATTAATAGAAAACCCAGACTAAAGGAAATTCCTGAAAATGAATTTCTTCATAGCTTACGTAAAAATGGACATGGGAGGTTATATAGCTCCTGACACAAGTAAGAAAGCATATCAAATCTTTTGAAAAACTTAATGCTAACTCAAATTTTAGAGGAAGAAATTGAGACTCAGGGGAGAGTGCTTGAACCTTTCCCTTTCTCTTCCTGTTTTCTTTCATCTTTCCTCCCGCTATTCCTCCTCTCCTCTCTTTCCCCATTCCTCCTCCCTCCCTTCCCACTCTTCCCTCCCTTGCTCCCTCCCTCTATCTCTTCTCCCTCCTTTCTTTCTTTCCTTTGTTACAAATTTAGATCTAAAATACCCCAGTCATATTGAGGGAAAGGAGTTTGGGGCAAATGGACAATGGTCTAATTTCCCTATTCAGTTAGACATTAGTTTTCAAAGTATAGGTACAAAGTTTTGGCTTCTATCAGTGGTGAGAGTCAAGTTAAGATTTCTAAGACCAAAAAATAGTTCCTAAACATTCCTGTGAATTCTCCTTTTTTTATGAATTGATTTTATTGGTACATTTCTATACACATCATATAATCAGCGTTAAGAATTGATACCAGTACCTGACACAACTTAACTCTTATTTTTTTTTCTATTCCCCTGCCCACCCTACAAGTCTCTGCCCATGAAGAAATTATCAAGTTTGCTGGTCATTTGAGAGACACAGATGGAAACAATACTGAGATTCCATCTCACTCCACAAAAAATTGCTGCTATCTCAAAATTTACTAGCAACAAATGCTGGTGAGGCTATGGGGAGAAAGGAACCCTTCTCCATTCTTGGCGAGAATGTAGACTGGTGCAACCACTGTGGAGATCAGTGTGTAGATTTCTCAAAAATCTAGGATTAGAAGACCCATTAGACCCTGCTATTCACCTGCTAGGTATATACACAAAAGAATTAAAAGCCTCATATCATAGGGGCATATATGTACCCATGTTCATAGTAGCACAGTTTGTAATAGCCAAATTTTGGAAACAACCCAGATGCCCATCAACTGGTGAAATAAATAAATCACAGAAGTGAATTCTTCTTTACCATTTGTTTTTTACCCTTTCTGTTACACTGATTATGGTTTGTCATTTTAATCACTTTAACCTTATCTTGTTTTCTATAGTCATCATTCTTCTGTCCATATCAATTTTGATAGTTTCTTCTAGATCAACATATGACAACTAATGATGAAATATGTGTATTTAAATAAAAATGTGTTACAGTAAAAGATATTAACATTAATCTCCCTCAAAATTTTCTCCATTTCTTCAGTCATATACATTACATTATTCTTGACATTTTCTGAAGCAGTTCTGGAAATCCTCTTTCAGAATATCTTTGTAGGGTGTGTGCACAAACACAGTGAATGTAGCTGCCATATGCCATGCTCTGAAAAGGCAGTCTTGAAACAAAGTGTGTCCTTGGCTACCTTATTCACTAGATGTGGCATTGTTTCACTTCTAGCTCTTTCTCAAAGTTAAAATGACCATGAAAAGTAAATGTTTTGAATTGATTCATTTGCTTCAGAAAGCAGCAATGAAAATAGAATAACCACATTCAAAGATTTTTGAGGGAGGTTAATGGTAATATGTCTTTTAATATAAAACATTTTTATTTTTTTCTGAGACAGGGTCTTGCTTTGTAGTTCAGGCTGGCCCTGAGCTTACTATGTATCCCAGGCAAGCCTTGAACTCAGCAATCCTCCTGTCTCTGCCTCCCGAGTGCTGGGATTACAGGCATGAGCCACTACGCTGGCTATAAAACATTTTTTAAAAATTTAAACATTAACCATGATTTTTTGATCACAACTGTTAGAGTGTTACGTTTCAGAATTGTTCATCCAGAAACTATGTCTTAGGTCTGTGCAATGTATTTTTAGATTATATGAAAGGTTCGTAGAGAATCTTGACTCCAGAAAGTCTTGATTTATTAATTTGTGGAAGTGTCTGGCACTGTGCTTGGTTCTGTGAGAAAAATTACAGTTTTTTTCTCTCTTCATCCAGTTTTAGTTACTTATGAAACAACAAGTTTGGTAAGAAATCCAAAATTTGGATCACTATTTTGAGAGACTTTTTTTTAATATATCTTTCTAACTAAGGAACATAATACAGTGGGGAAGAGGTCAGATTGTGAAGTCAAACTTGGATTCGGTTTGTTCACTGGGTGATATCCCATGATTCTTATTTATGCTTGTAAGCTCACTTTCCTCATTACTAAATGTAGTTAGCAAAAATAGCAGCTATCTCTTCTAGTCATTGACTAGATGAAATGAGTTAATACTTATGCACTTAAGCCTAGTACATAGTCTTAAGTATTATGTTGTCATAAATTGTGATTTATATTATTTTCTAAAGTCAGCACTTATTTTTTTAAATTTCCTTTTCTTTTCTCCTCTATTTCCAAAAGCAATTATATAATCAGATAACTCTTTGATATATCATCATGGAACATTTCATATTACTACATCATAAGAATTTTTCCCAACTAATTTTACACTTTATTTTTTGAAATAGTTCAAATTATACATTTAAATTAGAAGATGAAAGACAAGTAGGAAAGCCGAAAATTCGTTCTTGGCATTCTCCATCACAGGAATTGTTGATATGCATTTTTCAAGTTGTTTCTAACATACAGGTGCATTTTACTCTTTCTCACTGCTCATGTCCAAGGACATAGGTGTACATTTCTTTTTTTCTGGAAAATAACTCCCTCACAACATTATTTTATGTTGTAGGTAATGGTCATTTAAAAGAACCCATTCTTTAGAACCTCAGCTGGTGTAGAAATGGCTCATTCCTCTTAAAATTGGAGTTTACAGATAATCCTGTAAAATTGATAGCTTGAACTTTCTAATAAAAATGGAAATAATTAAGAATGTCTGTTCCTATGTTTTAATCTTTGATAAATTACTATTTTATTTGAGTAACATATAATTTAATTGGGATGAAAAAATCCATCCTTACATAATTAGGTTTACTTTTCAAAGAAAGATTTATTTATGTATTTATTTATAAAAATATTAACCTACTGTTTCAGGATTACCTAGAAACGCTTGTAAGATGCTCAAGCTTCCAGTCTTCTCCCAGTGGAATTACACAGAATATATTTAATTCTTCCAATATCAAATTATAATAGCACATGTGAAATGTTACCTACCAGGGAAGCATGAGTAAACCTCTAAGTTCAAAGCTTTTGGGTTGCCTATGCAATCACCTTGGCTTATCTATTTTTGTCAATTAAAGAATTTTTATATTTGTGCAGGCATCTGTTCACCATTTAAGTTTCCAACTTCCAGCCAATAGCTAACTTGGAAGTATTTCTTTTTTTTTTTGAGACAGGGTCTTGCTTTGCAGTACAGGCTGGCCCTGAGCTCACTATGTAGCCCAGGCAAGCCTGGAACTCAGCAATCCTCCTGCCTCTGCCTCCCCAGTGCTGGGATGACAGGCATGAGCCACCACACCTAGCACTGTGGTATGTGGTATTGATGGCTGGTGGGTGTGAGTCTCCATTCCCATCATTGTATATGGTTTCCGGGGATCAAACTCAGGGCCTTGCACTTGGAAGGCAGGCGCCTGAACCACTGAACTAACCCTCTGGCCTGGAAGTATAGTTTTTTAATGATAGTGTCATATTTACTATTTCTTTGTTGAAACAAAATACCTGATACTCAAAGTTTAAAAAAGAAAGGTTTATTTAGCTTAGTTTGTAGTGGCTTCAGTTCATTTTTATCTGATTCCAAGGCAATGGGGCATGGCAGAAGAGAAACAGTCCATGGAAAGCCAGGCATGCAGCAAACAGCAAGCAACAACAACAGCAGCTGTCTTTCTGTCTCATGCTTTATCCAGGCTACTTGCCTAAGGGCTGGTAGCCCTTGTACTCTTAATCATTGCATAGAGCTCTGTGAATCAATCCAGGCATCACATCTTTGATCCCAGAATCTCATAACCTAGATCGACCCATCTCTGAAAAGCCCCACCTATGACCCTGTGTGACTTTGGGGGTCCAAATAGATACAAGCTATAATGTTCTACCCTGGCCCCCCAAAGATACATATACATCCCTTTATGCAAAAGGCTTTTAGTCTGTCTCTAAGAATTACCAAAATTACCTAACAGTTTCAGCATCGCTGAGAAGTTGAAGTCCTAACTCCACTCTTTGATTTAAGGCAAACTTTTAGCTGTAAGTGAAACACATTTAACATAAAAAGCACAAGATAGACATTACCAGTCCAAAAGGTACAAAATCCAGCCAGGCAAACAAGTTCTTCGATTCCATGTCCAGGGTCTTAGACAAATTATAAACCTCGAAGGACTCGAGGGGCTGTGTCAGTGTGGCCCTACCAGTGGTTTTAGCTCCTAAAGCTTCTCTTTTGGGCTGGTTCTGCTCTTTTCTTGCATTTTTCCTCAGACAATGTACTATCCTAGCTGCAAATTTCCAGGGTCCTCACTGGACTTTTAGCTTCACACTTAGAATTTTAACATTGCCCTTCTCAAGGGCAAACTCCCTGGGCTCTCAGGCCTTCTGAAATCAGGATGGAAGAATTCCAGACCCCACAACTTCTGCATTCTGTGTGTACCTAAAATCAGCATCACATGTGTGAGGCCATGGTTTGCCACCAGTTGGATCAATAGGCAGGCTTTCTTTCTTAGCTGTGGAGATGTAGTTCCTGGATTATTGAGCTCTATGAGCTGCATCCCACAGAACAAATTTTCCAGGCTGCTGCCGTTCTGGAACATGGTTCCTTGAGGCTCTCTTCTCAGAGCAAAGTCTTTCATTTTTGCAGTTTTGAGGCTGCGAAGGGTGGAATCCATCTGGATTTTGTGATGTCTTCAGGCCATCTTTTCTATTATCCTCTTCTGAAATACTTGTTTTTTTTTAATAGTCTTAGCAACTACTTTTTCCTCTATACCAGCTTTGGTAATTACAACTTTACTGGACTTTTTGTTTTATTTCTTAGCCAAACTCAAAATGTTTTAAATTATCCTGCTAGGCTCTATACTTTTGATTTTCAATATAAATTTGGCTAAAAGGCTTCAACAGTAGCCATGCGACAGCCTCAACATTAGAATGTCTTGAAATTTCCTCTGCCAGATTACTCTGTTGTTCATACTCTCATTCTCAGCCAAAGTCCCTGGATGTGAGCAAAATACAGAGAAACTTTGTGCCAGGTTTTAACCTACTTTGTCTAAAATCTAATAGACAGTATAGTCCTTCATCCAGCAGAAACTTCCTGAGCCTGTTCTTTACTGGCAGCATTTCTGTCAGCCTTCTAGTCTTCTCAGCTCTGGCCAGAATCTCCCATCATGTACAGCTTAAAGCATTCCAGGGTTGCTTCTTCAGTTGGCTTTTCCAAACCTTTCTAAACTCTTCCCACAAACCAATACTAAAGACTTTTGAACCACATGACCAGGTAATGTTACAGCAACAGCCCTACTCATGCTATCAGATTTTGTCTGGGTTAATTTTCTTGTTGCTTAGATAAAATACCATGTACTCAAAGTTAAAGGAAGAAATGTTTATTTAGCTGACAGTTTGTAGATATTTCAGTTGGGCAGGTCCAAAGCAGGGTGGCATGCCAGAGGGGCATTGCAGAGCAGAAACAGTCCATGGCAAAGCCAAACAGGCAGCAAGCAACAAACAATAACAATAGCAAATGTCTTTCTGTCTCTTATACTTTAACCTAGTTCCCTATTCTAAGGGCCATAGCATTTACACTTTTCATCCTAGCTTTGCACTCTGAATCAATCCTAGCAGCGCATCCTTGATCCCAATGCCTCACAGCCTAGATCCACCCACCTCCAAAAAGCCCTACCTATGACCTTGTGAAGCTTTATGAGGACATATGCATACAAACTATAACAAACAGCATTCTCAAGTGTATTCTGTTAATTCTTTTCCCAGAAAAGGTAAATATGATAAATTTCTAAATCTTCAAAAATTATATTTTAATAAAAACCATGACACAACAGGATTAGGTCTGATTATAACTCTGAAGAGCAATATAGATTTTATATTTCTAGTGCTTGACAAACATTAATCTAGTAGCTCTTTGCAAAGAATAATGGCTTCTTCCCTCTAATATTTTATGAAAAGCATTATTCTTTTCACGTGTCTCCTCACAAATTGTATACAAAAGTAAAATAAAGAGTATGCTGTGAACATAAAAAGACAACTAAGGGGCATGTGAGGTTCAGGGGAGAGGATTCAATGTTTTATTCTCATTATTAGAGCAGAGCACAGAGTTCTGCCAGAAGTGACAGTGACTGTGGACACAGATGAGAGGCTGTAGATGATCCTGGAGTTCACTAATGAGGAGTCAGGGCATCTAGAGCCCAGGGCCAGTGTCACAAAGTCCAGTGAGTTCATAAACAGCAAACAAAACAAAACTCACAAGTAATCTCCTTTCTGGAAGCAGATATGAGGAATATAGTATATATTAAAAAATATTAACTCTGATGGCTAGAACAAGTTAAGTACCTCAAAAGTTTTATTGAAACTTTTCACAAGTCTCTCTGGCAAACGATGAGATAACACTTTCCCAGTGTTAGAGAAAAACTGACATATTTTACTTCAGCTGGCTTTGGTTTGTTCATCAGTATCATAAGAAAAGTACAGTAATTTTGGGTACTTCAAGGCAGTCATTATTTGATACCTATTGTGTTTTAGTGGCATTAATTCTAGTTAATAATTAGAAGTATGGATTTTGGAATAGAGACATCTGAGGGAAGTTTAAAATTAACTGTATCCAGTAGATAAGCTTCGTGACCATTGATTGCAGCACAGTTTCTTTATGCTTCATCTGAACATCTGAAAAATGGAGATTATAAGTGAAGATTAATTGAGATATATGATGTTTGCTGATGTGCCTGGCAGAAAATATCTAGGCAGTGCATGGGTCTGGTTGTTGCTACTGGTACTAGAACATAGGTCATTACTCTTAGTACTTACTATATATATACGGTGGGAGAGATATTAAATTCTCTAAATGTATAATATACAGTAACAGATGTTGATATAAGGAGCAGTTAAAAGTTATTACCTTAGTGTTATTACCTTCTGCAAAGGAGAGAAGTAAAAGCTTTGTAAAGGAAGTGAACATAGAGCCTAAACAAGTTCAAGTGAGAGCTCTATAGTTGGAAAAGGAAAAGGATAGAAAGGACATTCCACACAGAGAGGATTCATATGCACACGTATTCAGGGTATACATAGTTGGAGTAAGTAGTTGAAGTTAGTAGAATATAAAATATGAGAGTTAGAGATAGGAAAAGAATCTCAGCATCAGAACAAAACTAAAATGAATAATGTTTTTTTTTTCCCCCTGGGGAAAAGTGAATTATGTATTGTAACAACATACAAATGAATACAATGTTTAATTTCTTAAAGTATAACTTTAAATATAGAGATTTAAAATGATACAATTTGCTACATTTTAAAAAGCATGTACACTGAGATAATACTCCTAGTAGCATAAAATATTTCCTATACACCAGTAAGTGCATGGGGCTCTGTACAGGTAAATCTGTAGGCTACACCCCTCTGGTAAGCATTGTCAGATTTCTTTTACCATAAATTAATTTTGCCCAATTTACACAATCATATCAATATGTGTCATCTTTTAGCAAAATATTTTTGAAGTCCCTCCACGTCAAGTTCTACAGTCAAAACTTTAGTGAGTAGTTGCTCTTTGAATAAAAATCCTAAAAATGTATTCATTTTCATGTCATTAGATAATTTTCATTGAAGTATTAATCAGCACTGTTTTGAAGTCCTTGTCTGTTAACTTCATTATCTTCAAAATGTCTATGTGTGTCTTTATGGATATTTTAGTTCTTATCAGTCACTTATTCCTTCTATTTTACATGCTTACTTATTTTGTATTTTATGCTATTTGTTGTGGATTGTATACATAGACTCTCTGAATTATTTTAATGTCTCTTATATAATCTTTGGTTTTGCTCTGTCCTGAATGAAATACTTGCAGGTCATTTCATTTCTGTCAAAGTTTGACTTAGGATTCATTTATAATTTTTAATTCATTTATTTTTTCTTTTCTCCTCTTATAAAAGGAAATATTATTGTTTGGTGTGTACCATTTAACAATGGATATATGATCTTTGGATTATACTCCACATAATTGTGTGCTTGCTGAATTCCCTTTTAGATCTCTCATGTTTAGGATTCATAGAATAAACTCTTTGCAAGGTTTTCATGTTTTATAGCACAGAAAGAAAATCACTTGAGGCATTCTGGTGGTCCATAAGTTGATTTCCTTTTCTTGCTTTTTAGTATGAGATAAAATATTTGCAAGTTGTTCACTAAGTACATTTTTTTTACTCTTATAGCCCAGTAGAACTAAAATATTCTGTCTTTATGTTTTGTGGTTTTGAAAGATTTTGAACAGATTGTGTGTTTGGCATAAGATTGCTATATTCACCACGTACTAACTCTAGAATCTTATTACCATCCCACATAATGAAATTTAACTATCTGAATCTCAACCTCTAGAATTTACTGCCCTATCTCTAAGTCTTTCTTGGCTTTGGTCATTTTTTTCTAGGGTATTGGGTCTCAAAGTAGATGTAGAAAGAGATGTAGAAAGGTTGTATTTGGTCTGTACTGAGATAGCCAATTCTTTGTTTACCTAAAGGAGCCAAATGTGTTTACCCAACTTCTTTCAGCCCTACACTATTTCTACTATTGCATTCATATCTAAATAGCATTTGTACTATGATTTGTGAAGTATTTTTCTTTTAATAAATTTTATATCAGCTAATTTTTAAAAACTCACTTTATCCTAAGTAATGCCAACCAATAAACCTAGAAACACATTTGCAGCAAGATATAATATTAATTATAAATGCTGTTATTAATTTTCAATTTTTTCATATGTTTTCATGGGTATTTTGCTGAAAATGTAGATATTAATAGTATGTGCTACCTTAATAAAATTAGATACTTTAAAACTTCATTATTCATTTATTTCATGGCAATATAAACAATATTTGAAAGTAGTCTGTTTGTAAAATAGTCTTATTTCAAAATACAGTATATTTGCCAAATGTCCTAAGAAACCAAGATATACAGTGGCAATAGCCTTCTTGAAATAAAATATCTATCAATCTAGATACATATCTGAAGGAATCTATAATAATTTAAGAGGTCCACAGTAACTAATTTATTGACAATACAGGATTGAAGAGAATACTCAAGTAACAATTATGAATTCATTATGGAATTTTACAGTGCAAATAAATATGCTAATTTTTAGCTTAATTATACTTATAGACTCAAGAAATATTGACTTAGGGATAATTATACCTACATACCTTGATAGAGGCTAAAATTGATAACCTGAGCGTAGGCCAAGGATAATCATGGACACTATAGAGAGAGGAAGCCTCATGTTTGGTTGGATTCTGTCCTAGAAAAATACTGTTTACAAACGGCAACATCATCTACACAGCTCTCAACACTGCCAATATAAGCATTCATTACTGATTTTATACCAAAATCAAGGTCATAATGGCTTTGCTGAAGGAGAAGAATTGTTAAAAAGGAACATACAAGGAAAATTGAATGGCTCTGGGTTAAATGCTGAAAGACACTTAAAAGGTTTCCTTTATTTTACAGCTTATTCCTGCACGATGGCTTTAGTATTTAAATGTGTTCCTTTCATATTGTTGCATCTATTGAGACAGTGAACTGTGTCTTTGTGGGGTTTCCAGTGAGGTGGAAATGCAGGATTGCCATCCTGGGAACCATAATTTAATCTCTGCCTGGGCTCTAACTATCTGAAGGTATGTTGCCACAATACAGTGTGGGTTATATATAAACTATTTGCCAACTTGAAGAAATGTTTCCTCTGTAGTGGAAATTTATTTATGTCTGAGGGATTGGGAATAAATACAAAGAGCAAAGAAAGATAGATAAAATTGCTTGAGGCATGCTGATGGTTAACAAATTGACTTCTTGCCCTTGCTTTTCAGTAGGAGATAAACTATTCACAAGCTCCTCAGTAATTCCAATTGTTTTGTTTCTTGAAATGCTTTGAAAGAATGTAAAGCAAAAGAACAGTTATTTTTCATGAGGTTGAAGACTAGAAAAGCAAATAGAAAAATAATAACAAAAGATGATTAAATGGTTATATAAGAAAGCTACATCTCTCAAAAATACTTTGGTCTTGTGTTGGCGTCACCTGATGGACCATCCAGCTGAGGTCAGCTTCACAGATACTCTTGTCCTGTTGGGTACAGCTGGGTACATTTATTCATATGTTAATGGGTACTTGGTATTTCAGATTACTGTTTTAATTTTTCATTAATATGACTACTACATTTCCCCGACTTCTTCAAGTATCAAATGGTTGTTCTTCAAGGCCTAAAAGTTGAGGTAGTTGATTGGAGTTCCTACATGTAATAAATTAATTTGCTATGTTACCTCTGTGTCCTTCTGAGGCAAGCCTACTTCTGTTTATCCTGGAATCTGTTTCTGGCTTAGTAATTTGGTTGTAAGTGATTAGCATTAAAATATACAGGTCTGAAGTTAAATGGAAGCCTCAACAGAAGGTGAGTGAGACAGCTTGATCATCAGAGACTCAAAATTGCATATTTGCTTGTATATTACTGTTTGACTAATATTTCTTAAAAGATTTAAGCTTGATATAACTACAGTAGGGGGAAAGGTCAGAGAGGTGATCCTAGTACAGGGTATAAATAGAAATGCTTTTTGTGTAGTTATAGAAATATTATTCTCCTGACATATCAGCAGAGAAAATCATGCTAAATCATGAACTGATTTAGGAGAAGGCTAAATAATAGCCCACATATAAAGGATGTTACAATAAAAATTTTGAAGAATGCTTATAAATATTCAAAATACATTGTATATAGTATACTGTATAGTATAAATAAGATGAATTATAACATTCATAATAATTTAATATACTTGACTCTACTTCCTTTTCTATAAAAGGTAAATAATAATTTACCACATACAGTCTCCTAAACTAGGTAAAATATATATAGCAAGAATAGCTATATTTCCTGGTACAGAGTAGATGTGGGGCAATTAGGTAGTGATTATTTATACAAGTGAAAGTATAAATTTTCTATAATCCAAGTTTCATAGAAATTTTTCAGTATATAAAATAATATATGCATGGATTATCAATTGGTAACCAACACCGATAGATTATAAACCTGATTGTCACATCAGCTGTCTTGTTAACCAGCTGGCTAATTTTGGAGAGCTTCTGAATTAGTTTCCATGATGGTAAAGTAAAATAATTTCTAGACATGTTTACTAAGAGTTTTCATCTCCCATATTCTGTTGGCCAATGAAAAGCCATAGTTGAAAATGTTTCAACTGTCACTTAAAGTCCTAGAAGAGACAATTATCCAAATGGAATGGCTTTTAGACAGTCTTGTCTGTACTCAGATGACTATTATTAGGAATTACTTCTGGAATACAATAATTCTTTGTGATAACATCTTCCACAATTTTGCCTAGTATTCCAGTTATCACTCTATCATAAGTTTTGATAAGGTTTTTTTTTTTTTGAGACAGGGTCTCGCTTTGCAGTTCAGGCTGGCCCTGAGCTCACTATGTAGCCCAGGCAAGCCTGGAACTCAGCAATCCTCCTGTCTCTGCCTCCCGAGTGCTGGGATTACAGGCACGAGCCACCACACCCGGCACTGTGGAATGTGGTGCTGATTGCTGGTTGATTTCTGGTGGGTGTGAGTCACCATGCCCAGCATTGTTATATGTGGTTACCGGGATTGAACTCAGGACCTTGCTCTTGGGAGGCAGGCGTGGGAACCTCTGAGCTAAATCTCCAGCCCAGTTTTGATAAGTTTTAAACCGAAAGATTAAATATGTTGCCAAGTGGTAATTGACATTTGATTTTTGGCTTTCATAGCATTAGGTAGATGGTTTGTGTGCAAGAATTTGAGCCAACGAAAAAGAAAGAAAATGCTGATTATCTGAACCACTTAAGATTTAGACAGGAATTTGCCATTCATTCTGTATCCACTCAAAGTATCCCAACAGGTCTGTTCTACCAGTTTCACCTGGAAGCCTATAAATAACCTAGGTTTTCAGGCACCACCTAGGTCTAAAGAACCAAAATGCATTTAAATAAATCCCCAGGGAATTTTTCAGCATGATTAAGTTAGAGAAGTAATGCTCTAGAAACACCTAAAAATCAAAATTACTGCCATTGGGTGGGTCCCAAATTGGAAATCATGAAACATGGAGAATATAGTATGCATTGTGACAACAGTTACCTTTACAGTCATTTGTTGACTTCAATTACCATTTTTCATTTCAAGAGCAGACCAAATGCAGATTACTTATTTTGATAAAGTAAGAATTCTCTTACAAGCTAAACATTAAAGGTGATTATTATTATTATTATCATTATTAGTGGGAACCAGGGGAAGGGAACGTAACTAGAACCTTTCATTAGATTCTAGTCTCCTGTGAGTCCACGGCATATGGCGAAATAATAATTAATAAGTAGGCAGAAATGAGGTTCAGAGAGGCTAAGTTTGGGCCTGATCCATTCTATTCTGGGTAGCAAAAGACCCCAGGCCCACCACACCTTTTATTCAGCACCTCTGGAGTAACAGAATGTAACAGACCCTGTGGGCAGGGCAGACACCTCCAATAGCCCTAGAGACATTATGCAGATGAAGATCCCTCTGGGAAGGGCAGACATCTCCAATAGACCCAGAGACATTATGCAGATGAAACTCCTACTGGGCAGGGCAGACAGGGCAATGGAGTAGTTCCACCTTGAAGCATCACAGCATGTGGGACCACCAGAGTCTTTGTTGTTAGCAAAGGTGAAGGCGAGTTGAGTCCAGAGTCCCTCTGCACTGGGAAGACCTGATCAATTTTGACCTTCCAGTTATTTCTCCCAAAACATGTTCCCAACAATTATTATTATTATTATTATTATTATTATTATTATTATTATTATTATTATTTTTTGAGACAGGGTCTCGCTTTGGAGTTCAGACTGGTTCTGGGCTCACTATGTAGCCCAGGCAAGCTTCAAACTCAGCAATCCCCCTGTCTCTGCCTCCCGAGTGCTGAGATGACAGGTGTAAACCACCACACCCGGCACTGTGCTGTGTGGTACTGATTTCTGGTGGGTGTGAGTCCCCATGCCCAGCATTATATGTGGTTACTGGGGATTGAACTCAGGACCTTGCGCTTGCAAGGCAGGTACCAGAACCACTGAGCTAAATCTCCAGCCCAGTGATTATATTATTTTTAGAAAATAAGATTTTATATCATATGGCATGTTAAAGTCATACATGAATCTGTCAAAATAAATTTTAGGAGTGAATATATTGTCAGATCTTATAATTTATGAATGCAATTTTATCAGTATTAAAATTATAACAGAAAATACCCCTATAGGATTTCTGTTATCATACATTTATGCTTTCTTCTCATGAAATTACATATAGCTTTCAGTTGTACAAGTTAAACAAGTCCTAGATTATAGTAGATGAGTGTAATATGTAACTCACCCAAACAGAGATGCCTTGATAATTTAGTACATTTCACAGGCTACTGCTTGCTGTGACAACAAAGTCTTGATTATAATAACGTGTATTTAGTCCCAGTTTTCTTATAAAGTATCTATTATCCTCATTATAATGAGGAGAACTTATTAACCTTTACAGTTCATAATTAGGAGAATTATGAGTGCTAGTTATATGGTTAGAGCTGCAGAGAAAGCAGTAAATAAAACCAGAATCAGCTCTCTGACATTCTTCATTTTCAGGGTATGTAATAATGGATATGCATATTAGCAAATGAATTATAAAGATGAATTTATCATGACAAGCTGTCATAAACATTACAGGTGATATAAGAGTCTTGAAAGTCTTCTAGCAGAAGTAATATTAAAATTGAAAAGGGAAGGATGAGTGGGAAACAACCAGAATAAGAATATAGGAGGTGAAGTTTTGTATTATTTTCTCTAGTTTGGTGAAGCACTCTATTGGGATTTCAAATGGAATTGCAATGATTCTAAATAGCAGTTTTGGTAGTATGACCACTTCGACAATATTTGTTCTACCTACCCAGAAACTAAGGATATCTTTTTGTTACCCTCTTTAATCTCCTCTTTCGAGTCATGTAGGTTTCAGAGTAGAGAGTCCTAGAATAGCAAAAGCAAAATTCTAGGCAATACGGACATGACGGGGGTTATCATGATCCCCAATTTGAAACTATACTACAAAGCCACTGTGATAAAAACAGCATGGTAGTGGCAAAGTAACAGACCTGTACATCAGTGGAATAGAGTAGAAGACACAGAAATAGCTCCAGACATCCTAAACCACCTTATCTTTGACAAAGGAGCAAAACACCCTCAGTGGAGGAAAAATACCCATTAGTTCCACCCAAAGAATGAAAAATAAATAGTGCTGGAAAAACTGGATTTCAACCTGCCAAAGATTAAAACTAGACCTAGGTTTTTCATTATGCACTAAGTTAAAATTAAAGCAGATTAGAGATCTAAATATTAAAACAGAAACACTAAACCAGCAGTAAAACAGGTTACATAGAATTTTTGTAGACATTGATATAGGAAAAAACTTTATGAACCAAACATCAGTATCATGACAACTATCATTAAGAATCAATAACTGTGATCTCATCTTATTAAAAAGCTCTGCACAGCACGGGAGACTACCAACAGAGGAAAAAGACAACCCACAATGTAGGAAAAAAAATTTACTAGCTCTTCCTCAAACAAAGGACTACTATCTAGAATATATAAAGAACTTAAAAATTAAGTCCTTTACCCCAATAATTAAGTTCTTTACCCCATTAAGTTCTTTGTATACCCCAATATACAAACCTAATTCAAAAATGGGCATTTAAGATGTAAAAACAAATTTTCAGGTGAAGAAGTAGCAGCAGCAAAGAAATGTATGAAAAAATGTTCAACATCACTGGTCTTTTGAGAGATGCAGATGAGGCAACATTGAGATTCCATCTCACTTCACAAAGAATGGCTGGTATCAAGAAATCAACAACAAATGCTGGTGTGGCTGTGGCGAGAAAGAATCCTTTACTGCTGGTGGGAATATAGCCTAGTGCAACCACTGTGGAGATCAGTGTGGAGACTGCTCAAAAATCAGGATTACGGTTCATTTAATCCTACTGTTTCCCTGTTGAGTATATTCATGAAAGTTAAAAGGTTCATATTGTAGTGACATATACACCATGTTTATAGAGTTTGTAATAGCTAAATCTTGGAAAGAGCCTATACCACCCATCAACAGCAGACTGGATAAAGATGTGTTTTTTTTTTTAATAAAATGGCATATTACTCAGCCATAAAGAATTAGAGACATTTGTATCTAAATGGAAGCACCTTAAGACCATGTTCATAAGTGAAATAAATAAGGCACAGAGGAGTAAATATTGTATCGTTTTTCTGGTGTGAGAAACTGAAGGTATCTAAGGTGTATGATGGGTATTGTAAAATAGGAAAAAAATGTCAAGGAAAAGGAGAACTGAGAGGGGCAAGGGAAAGCAAAGAAGGGAAAGAAAAAACATTGATAGTCAAAAAGAAAAAACAGAAACAAAGCCATTTATATAGGAGGTTGGGGTGTTGAATGGAGGGCAGGGGATATGAAAACATAGACATCAAGATACATCAAGTACAGACTCAATGATAAATGTGATCATTATAAGTACATAAAACGTGCTAATAAACTTAATGAAAAAATACAGGAAGTGAAGAGCAAAAGAAGAACTCCAGGTTGAGGGATCAATGTGGACAGAGCTCTGTGGAGACGGAGGCAATGGCATGCTTAAGTATCTGGGAAGCTGTACTTGTTAGAACCAAAGGATGAGACACAGCTGGAGAGATGGTAGGCTGGGGTCAAATCAGGCTCCAGCTGAGGGCGCAGTGCAATTTGGTATCTGTTTGGAAACCTTCACAGGCAAACCGTGATGATTTGAATGTGAGGGCCATAGCATGAAGATACAATTTTATCATATATTTATTTTAAGGTTATACTGGCTGTGAAGTGGGGAATACATTGCCCAGGAGACAGAAAAGGTAAAAAAGTTCCAGGTAGATAAATGAGGGGATGATAAAAATCCAAGCCTTCAAGACTGAGATGGTGGAGAAGCGCGCAGCACCCTGAGGGGAGGAGCTGCTGGAGCAGTGTGAGTGAGCAGGGGCAGGAGGTGAGATGCGGCTGGGACCTTTGAGGGCTGCTGCCAAAGAGATCTAAGGATGGAGAAGAACATTAGTTTGATTTTGAAAATGAAGATGTTCTTCGGACCAAATTTTATTAGGAGAAAAAACTCTCCAGTAGAATGAGAAATGTTCTCACCCTAAAATGAGACTAATACACACTTTACTATTTACGAATTGCCACAAAATCTGTACATTTCCTCTTGGTTCTCAGAAGTAAAATTAACAGTCCTTTGTACCAAAGACACAAAGAAAAGCCAGATATGATAGTGTACGTCTGCAGTCCCAGCACTGAGGAGGCAGAGGCAGGGACAGTAGAAACACAGTGAGTTTGAGGCCAGCCTGGGCTCCATAGTGAGCTCAAGGCCTCCCTGCACTATCAGTGACCTTGACTCAAAAAAAAACCCAAAATAACAACCAAAAAATACCCCGAGAAAACCCAACAATAACAAAAAACAACAAAACTGTTTAAACAAAGATACAAAGAGATTGTATTTTGAGCCAGATTCTAGTGTTTTTGTTTTTGCTGGGATATGTTTTGAAAATTTTGTGTAGATTCTCTTCTGTCCATGTCTGCCCACTGAATTAGTTACAGTGCACTATTCAAATCAAGGAGTGAGGTAAAGTAGCAGGTTTTTTTTTTTTTTTTTTTTTTTTTTTTTTTTTT
>PVIC010033849.1:0-19917 GCA_004025085.1 Thryonomys swinderianus | reverse complement strand
ATACCACAGTGCTGGGTGTGGTGGCTCACGCCTGTAATCCCAGCACTCGGGAGGCAGACACAGGAGGACTGCTGATTTCAAGGCTTGCCTGGGCTACATAGTGAGCTCAGGGCCAGCCTGAACTACAAAGCAAGACCCTGTCTCACAAAAAAAAAAAAAAAAAAAAAAAAAAAAAAAAAAAAAAAAAAAAAAAAAAAAAAAATGGAACTCTCAAATCTAGACTCTTTTTACCTTTATAGTAAAAGTATCCTTCCCAATATCATTATACTATGAATATTATTATAAAACATGGTAAAGATCACTTTCTCCATTAGATGGGAATAACCTTAAAGACACAAAATAAATTTGTTCACTTAAATCTCTGGAACCAGCAATAATGAATTTAGACCACTTCAATCTGCATAAAAATATGTTAGATTCAACAAAACTGAATTCAACAGAATATTAAAAATAATGTACAGCTCAGGTATGCCTCACTATATAAGCATAGTCCTCTTTAGTATACAGGTCCTGGGTTCTAACC
Organism: Thryonomys swinderianus; assembly: GCA_004025085.1. NCBI lineage: Eukaryota > Metazoa > Chordata > Mammalia > Rodentia > Thryonomyidae > Thryonomys > Thryonomys swinderianus. The sequence goes on along the minus strand of PVIC010033849.1, from coordinate 19,394 downwards.
CAGGTATAAAACAACACCTTGACACAGTAAAACTTATCCTGAACCACAAAGAGTTCAATATGAAAATCAGTGAATTCAATAGATCACACATTACAGAAGAAAACCATAAGATAGTACCTCACTGCAGAAAAAGCATTTGACAAAATACCACAATATGATCTTAGAAAATACTCATAAAACTGAATATAAAGAATGTTTTAAATAAAATAAAAGCAATATGCAAAGAATTAAAAGTAAACATACTTAACAGTGAAAGGCTAAAAGTTCTTCCTCTAAGATCTGGAAGAACATAAAGACTACATTCATCATTTCTATTCAATATAGTGTATTTCAAGTCCTAGTCAGAGCAGTTAGGCAAAAAAATAAAAGTTACTGTGGTTTGGGCAGTATTTAATAGTTGGACATTATTTAATGGAATGAGGAGTACATTATAACTAAAGGTGTGGTCTGTATAGTAGTGGTATTGAGAGCCGACAGACCTTGAAAGGTTTATCAGAGGTTCTTAGTAACTGGAGGCACATTCTGAAAGTGAATTCTGGAACTCTATTTCTGTTTATGGCTAAAGATATGACTGCTGGGCTACCAGAGATTTAGCTCAGTGGCTCCAGTACCTGCCTTGAAGTGGCAAGGTCTCGAGTTCAATCCCAGTAACCACATACAACAATACTGGGCATGGCGACTCACACCCACCAGGCATCAGTGTCACATACCACAATGCCAGGCACTGTGGCTCACTCCTATAACCCCAGCACTGGGGAGACAGAGGCAGCAGGATTGCTCAGTTTGAAGTCTGGCTGAGCCACATAGTGAGCTCAGGGCCAGCCTGAACTACAAAGCCAGACCCTGTCTTGAAATAAATAAATACATACATACATACATACATAAAAGATATGACTGCTGGTTTCTACACACATTCCCACCATGATATGTTTCCATCTGTCATCCTCACCAACTAAGTCAAGCTTCATGCCTTTGAATCTGCAAAACTGTGAACTACACAAAACTTTTCTCTTCATAAACTAGTTTTCTTTCTATATCATCGTAACGTTATGTCCACTAATATGAATAGCAACTACATTGGAAAGAAAACTTTCTCAACAGATGAGATAACTTTATACAGAGAAAATTCCAAAAATGCTACACAAAACTTTTAGAACTAATGAACAAATTCAGAAAAGCTGAAAGATTTTTAAAAATTTACACAAAAATCTATTACATTTCGGGGTTGCTCACTTTCTGCGTTCTCCCTTCTGTCCCTCTTAAGGCAGAAGCTTTCTCTCTCAATAAAACTTTTCTACTCAAAAAAAAAAAAACAACTATTACATTTCTAAATATAAACAACTGGAAAATAAAATTAGATTAAACAGAGTTCTGCTTCTCACAGGTTTCCTGTGAGAAGGACCAGATCAGAAGGGCAGGGGCTCTCCACTCTTTGTAGGCCCATCAGGGGAAGTAGCATAGAGTTTGAGGCACTGGAGCCCCAGTAAGAAAGGGACTGGCACTATTAGGCAGCATTCCACTGGCAGATTTCCCGAGACCAGGACCATACCAGAAGGGCAAGGGCTCTCCATTCTTTGTGGGCCTGTCGGGGAAGTGGCACAGAGACTGAGGAGCAGGAGGCACAGTAAGAAAGGGACTGGGCGCCATTAATTAGTGTTCAACTGGCAGGTTTCCCGTGACCAGGACCAGACCAGAAGGGTCTGGGCTCTGTATTCTTTATGGCCAGGAAGGGGAAGTGGCACAGAGACTGAGGTGCAGAAGCACCACTTTCCTGTGAACAGGGCAAGACCAGAAGGCCACAGAATTTCTATTTCCTTCTGGGCCAGACTGGACACAACTGCTGCACGGGGACCAAACCTCCAAGGACACCACCTACTTCACTATCGACACTGAGTGAGACATCAGTGCTGCAACAAAGACAGAGGTTTTCAATGCATTCCTCTGCCCAGTCCACCATGACGAAAAAGCACTCACTAGAAAAGTGAGGGAATCCTGTTTATCACAGTGATAGGTGAGTTGAATGAGTCAGTTCCATCTGCAAGATGCTGGATTTGCAGAGTTCAAACCAACAGGAGTTCTTTGAACTCAACTCAGGCATTAGAATAAGAACCTAGAAAAGGGATGACAGTTGTCTTTCTGTGACTAATCAGCTTCGATCTGTGGACTAATGCCCATACTATCTACAGGAGATAACAGAACCACACTATGACCAGCTCCTTAGGTCATGCTTTTAGCTTTTTTGTTTTGTTTTTGTTGTTGTTATTGCTATTCTTTTTTTTTCCTTTTTTCTGATCTTTCTTTTTGCATTTCTCTACCCTGCTGTTGCCAATCTGTTTGACTTTGGGTTTTTTTCTCCTCCCAAATCCTCTCCTTTTTAAAGAAGAGGGAAAACAGTCTCCTGTTCACTGCTATGGCTAAGTACCCCTATTCACCTCTTATGCTTACATTCTCCCCTATCATCCAGTCAGAATCAGTACCTAGAAGTTAAAGAGTTTCAGTCTTCCCCACTTACTCTTCTTTTTGTATTATTATACCAGAATGAACAAAGTTTCTAATGGTCCTAGGGTTGTTAATTGGCTGTGTCTTCTATTTGTCCCATTTGACTCTGTTCTCTTCTAGCATTTATAAAGTTCTCAAGGTCTATTTGATCTCTATGGATCCTCTAACCCTATTTATACTTTCCCTCTCTTATCACTCTACCTTCCAAACTCACCAAAGACCTTTTATTCCCAAAGGGTAGTACTGCTGTATTGCAGGACCGATATGTTGTAAACACACTTCTGATTTTATCTAAATTTTGGCATATGCTCACAGATGTAACCTATGAGGTTAAAGGTATCAGGACAGTAGTTGCCAAAGCTTATACTTTCCTGTGCTAAAGGTATCAGGACAGTAGTTGCCAAAGCTTATACTTTCCTGTGCTGTGTTGAATACTGATGACGATACAGACTGTATTATGGCATCAAAGATACTGTGATTGTTCTGTTCAAATAACTCCCATGGTGTGCCAGAATGCAAATTACTTAAGGGTCATTAAAGATTCAAGGAGGACAACCCAGGAATTAGGCATTCCATAAGAGATCCAAATATAAGGAAGAGAATTTCAACAAACATTGCCCAGACAGCAGACAAGGAATTCAATCAATAACATCAGCAATGACAGAGAAATACAAATGAGAAAAAATTCAACAACCAAGATACAAAGATCATTACCACAGGGGAATCCAGGGAAAGGGGAAATAGAGCAAAATGAGGCTCAATCACCAGCACTCTCTGAGGTGGTAAGAAAAGAAGACCTACTAAAATGGAAGTCAGAAATAATCTGAAACAAAAACAGAGATGCTATCCACACTGACAGATATGATTAACAACTCAAGAGAAGAACATGATATAATCTCAGATAACAAAAGAAATGGAAACAAAAGGTTTAAAAAAAACAATTGGGCCTGGGGATTTAGCTCAAGTAGTACCACGCCAACCTTAGACACACAAGGGCCCAAGTTAGATCCCCGGTATACCAAAAAAAAAAAAATCAAACAGAATTCCACAGGAATAAAACTAAAAACAAAAGCTTGTGAAGTAGGATGAATGAAGCGGAGGACCAAATTTCAGGCCCAGAAGACAGGATGCCAGCCAATAAACAAGAAAGGTGTAATTTACAGAAAATGGTGAGGGACCATGACAAATCAATCTAACAGCCTCTAGATGATACAAAGAAGAACAACATAAAACTGATTAGAATCACTGAAGAGGCAAGAGACAATACAAAAGACATTTTAAAAACTGTTCAGCTGGGTGTGGTGGCTCACCACTGTAATCCCAGTACTCAGGAAGCAGAGAGGCAGGAGGATTACTGAATTCGAGGCTTGCCTGGGCTACGTAGTAAGTTCACAGCTAGCCTGAACTACAAAGCGAGATCCTGTCTCAAAAAAAAAAAAAACTGTTCACATATAATGTCAAAAAACTTCACAGGAAAAAAAACAGATGAGTAAGGCAACAAGACTCCAAATATAAAAACAGGTAACAAGACTCTGGAATATAAAAAAAAATCTACACCTAGGCATATAATTATCAAGGTTCCAGATATGGAACAAAAACAAAATGCTGAAAACAGAGAAAACAAAAAAGCCACATACAACTGGAAGCCTACCAGGATCACAGAAGGCTTTTCAACACACATGCACAAAACAAGGAAAGCCTAGACTGAACTGTTCCAAGCCTTGCAGGAAAACTACCTCCAAACTGTATACTGATGTATACTGCAAAACTATCTTCCAAAACTGATGGGGAGGAGCTGGAGATTTAGCTCCGTGGTTCCAGCGACTGCCTCGCAAGTGCAAGGTCCTGAGTTCAATCCCCAGAAACCACATACAATGCTGGGCGAGGTGACTCACACCCACCAGCCATCAATACCACATACCACAGTGCCAGGCGTGGTGGATCACACCTGTAATCCCAGCACTTGGGAGGCACAAGCAGGAGGATTGCTGAGTTCCAGGCTTGCCTGGGCTACATAGTGAGCTCAGGGCCATCCTGAAATACAAAGCGAGATCTAAAAAAAAAAAAAAAAAAAAAATTGATAGGTAAATAAGATATTTCCACGACAAAGAACACCTGAAAAACTTCACAAATACAACACCTGCACTCTAAAACATCCTAAAAAATATCTTGGAAAAAACGATTAAGGTCAAAAACTCATGAGACCCAGCATAGTGAATCCATTGGACAAGAAACTGAATGCAAAGGGGCAAAACCAAAGAAAAAAAGGAGCCAAGAACAGGAAAACATCACCACAGTTATAAATTAGTGCATATCAGTCATAACAATAATGTCAATGACCTTAAAGCACCAATTAAAAGATAAAGACTGGCTGGCCGGAGATTTAGCTCAGTGGTTCCAGTGCCTGCCTCCCAAGTGCAAGGCCCTGAGTTCAATGCAAGGCCCTGAGTTCAATCCTGGTAACCACATACAATGCTAGGCGTGGTGACTGACGCCCATCAGCAATCAGTACCACATACCACAGTGTGGGGCATGGTGGCTCACACCTGTAAACCCAGCACTTGGGAGGCACAGACAGGAGGATTGCTGAGTTCCCACTTGGCCTGGGCTACATAGTGATCTCAGGGCCAGTCTGAACTACAAAGCGAGACCCTGTCCCAAAAAGAAAAAAGATAAAGGCTAGCAAAATGGATTAAGAAACAAGGATCAAGATCCTGCATACAAGAAACACATCCAGGGCCAGAGATTTAGCTCAGTGGTTCCGGCACCTGCCTCGCAAGCCCAAGTCCTGAGTTTGATCCCGGAAACCACATAGAATGCTGGGCGTGGAGACTCACGCCCACCAGCAATCAATACCACATACCACAGTGCTGGGTGTGGTGGTGGCTCACGCCTGTAATCCCAGCACTCGGGAGGCAGAGACAGGAGGATTGCTGAGTTCGCAGCAGCTTGCCTGGGCTACATAGTGAGCTCAGGGCCAGCCTGAACTACAAAGCAAGACCCTGTCTCAAAAAAAGAAAAAAAAAAGAAAGAAACACATCCAATTCAGAAAGAAAGGCATAGAGTGAAAGTAAAAAAATGGAAAACAATTCTGCATGCAATAGAAAACTTCAAAAAAATCAGGAAAGCTTATTCTATTTGCAGATAAAATACCTTTCAAACTAAAACTGATTGAGAGACAAAGGCAGTACATCCTCATACAGGGATCAATCTAAGAAATAACATTTATAAATATTTATGCACCAAATTCCAGTGTACTTAACTATATAAAACATATATTAATGGATAAGAAGAAACAGACAAGCACTAATACAATAGTAGTAGGGGACTTCAATACCCTGCTGTCACAACTAGACACATTAACTGGACACAAAAAAGTCAACATAATGGAGACTGAGAACAACAAACACACACAAATAAAATCAATGAATCAGAGTTGGTTTTTTGAAAGGGTAAACAAAACGGACAGACCCTTACAAGCTTATCAAACAAGGAAAGAAAAGGCTCAAATCCATGTTATTAGGAATGAAAAGGGGGAACTCACCACAGATCCAGCAGAAGTCCGGAGGATAATAAACAACTACCTTAAAAATTTGTAATCCAGGGCCAGAGATTTAGTTCAGTGGTTCCAGTGCCTGCCTCGCAAGCAAGCGCAAGGTTCTGAGTTCGATCCTGGGAACCACATACAACAATGCTGGGCATGGTAACTGATGACCACCAGCAATCTGTACCACATACCACAGTGTGAGGCGTGATGGCTCATGCCTGCAATCCCAGCACTTGGGAGGTACAGGCAAGAGGATTGCTGAGTTCCAGGCTTGCCTGGGCTACATAGTGAGCTCAGGGCCAGCCTGAACTACAAAACAAGATCCTGTCTCAAAAAAAAAAAGAAAAGATTCAAATATAAAAATAAATTTTACTTAAAAATTTTTGAGAACAAATAAAATAGGAATAAATCCACCCAGAGAAGCAAAACCACCTAGTAAAAACTATTAATGTGACTTAAAGAAGTTAAATAATTAATATGGGTAACTGATAAACTGAAGTGGAATATTATTCAGCCTTAAAAATAAAAGAAACTGTGACATGCTACATTGTGGATAAACATTCAGGACATTATACTAAGTTAAATAAGCCAATCACAGAGACAAATCTTGTATGATTCTACTGAAGCACTTACATCAGTCACATTTATAGACACAGAAAAAAGGATGACATTTGCCAAGGGCAATGGGAGCAGGGGAAATGGAGATTATCTTTTTTTTTTTTTTTTTTTGAGAAAGGGTCTCTCTTTGTAGTTCAGGCTAGCTCTGAGCTCACTATGTAGCCCAGGCCAGCCTCGAACTCAGCAATCCTCCTGTCTCTGCCTCCCAAGTGCTGGGAGTGCTGGGATTACAGGCGTGAGCCACCACGCCTGGCACTGGAGGTTATCTTTTAATGGGTGTTAAATTTTCCAAGATAAAAGAGCTCTGGCAACAGGTTGCCCAACAAAATAAATGTACTTAAATTCTACTGGACTGTACATTTTAACATGATCAAGATGGTAAATTTCTATAGAATGTATGTGCACTTTAACAACTTCTTTCAAAAAACTAGAGCCAACATACTTGACGGGAAACTAGAAGTTTCCTACAAATATCATGAACAAGGCAAGGATGTTCCCTCTCATTTCTCCTTTTCAACAATATCCTGGAAGTCTCACTTCATAAAAGACAAGAAAAGTAATAAAAACATATGTAGAGTGCAAAAGAAGAAATAAAACTACGCTCCCAGGTGATAAATTGCCTTTGTGGAAAACTGGTACACAAAACAAAAACTTTTGAAGTCACAAAATGTCACATCAGAATCAAAAGGGGAAGAAGTCAATCTCTTTCCTATATACCAGCAAAGAACAACTGGCATTTAAAATTAAAAACTCAAAATCATTTGCATTAGCTTGTTTGTGATGATTAATCTTGGTTGTCAACTTTATTAGCTGAGGAATCCACAGAAATTCAGTGAAGTACACTTCTAGTTATGTCTGTGAGAATGTTTCCAAAGGAGACTGGAAGGTGAGTCTGTGACCATAGATAGCCATGGTTAATCGGGTAGACTGAAGAATTAGCACAAAAACTAGAAGGGGTAAGAAGCATGTGATCACACACCCTCAATCCTTCTTAAGCAATTTTTTACTTTTATTTTTATTGCGTATTTCTTTATTAAAATAAGACTGCAGATTCCTCACCCTTAATGTACATTTCCACAAGCAGCTCCTCACAGACTAAGTTCTAGCCCTCCACCCTTGGACTGGAGCTACACATTTGGGCCCTCTGAGGTTTTCAGCTCCTTTGACTGAGTAGTTACTGGTTTTCTAAGCTCTGCAAGATGTAGACAGCCACTATGGGACTATTTAGCCTCTATATTAGTCTAATAACTTTTTTTTATAAAAAAGTCATTTTTATAAAAAAAAAAAAAGTCACTTTTGCCGGGCATGGTGGCTCACGCCTGTAATCCCAGCACTCAGGAGGCAGAGACAGGAGGATGGCTGAGTTCGAGGCTTGCCTGGGCTACATAGTGAGCTCAGAGCTAGCCTGAACTACAAAGCGAGACCCTGTCTCAAAAAAAAAAAAAAAAAGGTCACTTTTTTATAAAAAAAAAAAAAAGTCTAATAATTGATCTCTTCTACTGGCTGTTCCCCTGAAGAATGCTAATAGAACTCCACAATAAGACTTAGGTATAAATCTAACAAAATATGTACAAGATTTATGTGAAAATTTTTGAAATTCTTGAGAAAGAAAGAACAAAACAACTGGAAACATATTCCATGTTCATGGATAAGAAAACTCAGTATTACCAAAGATTCTCATTTTTTCCAATATGATAAACAGATTCACCATAATCCCAATCAAAAGCCCAGCATATTATTTTCTCAAAATAAATAAATTGATTCTAGTTTATATGGAGAAGGCAAAACAATACTGAAGAAATACAACAAAATCAAAAAATTGACCCTGCTAATGCCGGACGTGGTGGCTCACGCCTGTAATCCCAGCACTCAGGAGGCAGAGACAGGAGGATTGCTGAGTTTGCGGCGGCTTGCCTGGGCACCATAGTGAGCTCAGGGCCAGTCTGAACTACAACTCAAGACCCTGTCTCAAAAAGCAAAAAAAAAAAAAAATTGACCCTGCTAACCTCAAGATGTATACAGAGCTATGATAGTGAAAACACCATAATACTGATTTTTAAAAAAAATGGATCAAAGAAACAGAACTGAGAATTGAAAAACAGATCACAGAAACAGTTAACTGTATTTGACATGGGAGAAAAGGTTATCTATCCACTGAAGAAAAAGTCTTTCAAAGACCAGTGATGGACACACACACACATACACACACACACACACACACAATCTACAGGGATAATCTTTATTTTAAACAGAAAAGATTATAAATTCTAGGATAAATATATATATAAAATTCTAGGAAAATCATCTGAATGATTGTGGGTTTGGAAAATAATTTTTTAGATCCAACACCAAAAATACAATCTATAAGAAAAATATTTAAATGTTAAATTAAAAACTTCTGCTCTGCAGAAGTTGTACAGAAATGAGAAATCAAGACAGTCTAGTAAGAGAAAATATTTGCGAATAACATCTGCAATAAAAGACTATTGCTCAAAATATAAAAATAATTCTAGAGAAAAAGACAACAACCAATTTTAAAAATAACCATACGGGCTGAATATTTAGTTCAGTGGTTCCAGCACCTGCCTAGCTCGTGCAAGGTCCCCTGGTTCAATCCCCAGTAACCACATACAACAATACCAGACATGGTTACTCACACCTACCAGCAATCAGTAACACACCCCACAATGCCAGGGTGTGGTGACTCATGCCTATAATCCCAGCACTCAGGAGGCAGAGGCAGGAGGATTGCTGAGTTTGAGGCTTGCCTGGTCTACACAGTGAGCTCACGGCTAGCCTGAACTACATACAAAGCAAGACCTAATAATAATAATAATAATAATAATAATAACCATATGACCTGAACAGATACCTATTATAGAACTTTTTTGTTTTTTGCAGACAGGGTCTCACTATGTAATTCAGGCTGGTCTTGAACTCACTATGTACCCCAAACTGGCCCCAAACTCATCACCATCTTTATGCCTCAGCTGCCCAAGTGCTGGGATTACATGGTTACACTTCCACACCCAGACTTACAGCAGTTTTACAAAATTTAATGTGCTCTTATATAATAAAACTTGAGAATTATACTCAGAAATTTACCTAAATGAGCTAGATTTTGTTTACACAAATCTTATGTACACATATACGAACAACTTTACTCATATATGCCAAAATTTGCAATCAATCAAGATGAGTGGAAAAATAGAAACATGACAGTTTAAAAAATTGAATTTTATTCAGTGCTAAAAAAGAAATGAACTATAGTATAATCCATAACAGACGAGAGACCTTAAATACATATTTACTAAGTGAAAGAAGCCAATGTATGATTCCAAATGATAACACTCTAGAAAACAAACACACAAAAAAAATAATTAAAAAAGTGATAGCTAGTACAGAGGGGATGAGAAATATGCAAATATACAAATCACAGAGGATTTTGAGGGATGTAAAACTACTGTGTATGATCTTATAATGATAGTAATATATATTTGTTAAAACTCATGGAATATATTCATCCAAGAGTGAATTCTGAAGTAAAATATGGACTCTGGAATGACAGTGTTAAGTGTCACTCATCAACTCTGAATATCACTGTAACAATACAACTATATGCACCACTCTATGGATATTGGGGAGCCTAAGTATGTGGGGAGAGAAGCCTTAAGACCTTCCATTTCCTGCTCAATTTTACTGCCAATCTAAAATTTCTCTTCAAGAAAAAAAAATGAACTTAGAAAACACAGCAACATAGATAAATCTTGAATGAAATATGAGTACTTAGGGAAGCCAAAATCAAGTTACATACTAATTTTATGAAACATTCTAGAAAAACCAAGAACTAAAGAGTAATAAAAAGATCCATCGTTGCCAAGACCTAGCACTGAGAGAAAAGTTGAGCATATGGAGCATGAGAGAACTGTTAAAACCTTCCCATAATCTGATTCTGTTTCCTAAAGATTACAACTCATGGAACTAGAGGTTGGGGGTATAGTTCAGTGGTAAAGTGCAAGCTTAGCAAACACAAGGTTCTGAGTTTAATCCTAACCATCAAATAATAAACTTGATGATGGCATGCATCCACTCACATGCACGTGCATGCGCGCGCGCGCACGCGCACACACACACACACACACAGCCCTGTTGTGGTTAACACCACTCTGTTGGTTAAGTTTTGATGTTTAGAATTTTTCATGATTAATAAATTATGAAAGTTGATTTCAGACTTTGAATACAATAACATACTTCCCACTTTAAAAGTTAACATTTTTGCACTTTTACATGGAAATTTATATTTTTCTATTGCTTATGAATTTAGTTTCCTTATTTAACAATACATATCCTCTATATTCAGCAGGTAACTCGCAATCCCAGCCAAAATATACTTCTGAAGATGTGGTGCTTGAAGCAGAAGTATCTGAACAACCTAACAGCTTACTAGAAATGCAAAATCTTAAGTCCCATCCTTGACCAAATGGATCACAAACTCTCAACTGTAATGTTCCAGATGATTTCATATAGTTTAAGAACCACAACCCTAGACCAATTATATTAGATTCTGTGTGCAGCAGGGTACAAACATGAAGAACACTGTAAATTCTTCAGATGATTCTAAGGTTGATTCTGATTCAGTAAGTCTTGGGTTGGTATCAGACATCAATTTTTAGTCAACACCCTAGTTCTTTCTAATTTCAGTAATACAATCTCTGATTTAAAAAAAAAAGGCAACACTTTGCCTTACAAACAACACCATCTACTTATTGCCACAATGTAATATCCTTTTTTAATTAAGAGTAAACTTCATCTACTTACACTTCCTGTAATTAAGACACCAGCTAGCCATTTTTAAATCTAAAGCTGTCCAAAAAGAAAATAAGATCTAAATTCCCACAACTAATTACATTGTCTAAGTATATCTAACTTTCTAGTTAGAAACACATATAGAAATTGTGCTGCAGATAAAATATTTACATAAATATGAAATACATTTAATACAAGTCATATGTCTGTGGTCCTATTTTTTATTTTCTTATGAAATAGCACATATTTTAACTATTCTAGAAAACCTTACAATTATAAAACATTGAGTACTGATCATACATATCCTGTTCATTTTTTTGTTGTTTTTAACACTTATTGAAGAAAAGGAAATAAAGTTGAGCCACTTGCCAAAGTTACCTATAAATAGCTCATTCTGGCATTGCTATTTTTTTATCAACTTCCAGAGTATTTTATTTGAAATTTTAACATGATAAGATTAGGCAGTGCCACTCTAAAATATTTCTTTTTCTCTCCCATTTCCCCAGATGTTTTGGAAACAAAATGTTTTTTTTAGATTCTTACATATATAAGGAGGAGCATGGTGGCACACACCTGGAATTCCAGCATTCAGAAGACTGAGGCAGGACTGCCTCAAGTTCAAGTCCAGCCTAGACTAACAGTGAGTTCAGAGCCTGAATGACACAACAAGGCCATGTCTCAAAAACAAAGCAAATGAGCCGGGCGTGGTGGCTAGTGCCTGTAATCCCAGCACTCGGGAGGCAGAGACAGGAGGATTGCTGAGTTCGAGGCTTGCCTGGGCTACATAGTGAGCTCAGGGCCAGCCTGAACTACAAAGTGAGACCCTGTCTCAAAAAAAAAAAAAAAAAAGCCGGGCGTGGTGGCTTACGCCATAATCCCAGCACTCGGGAGGCAGAGACAGGAGGATTGCTGAGTTCGCGGAGGCTTGCCTGAGCACCACAGTGAGCTCAGGGCCAGCCTGAACTACAATGCAAGACCCTGTCTCAAAAAGCAAAAAAAGAAAAAAGAAAAGAAAAGAAAACTGTGCCTGAAAGGTTTTATAATTTGTTTCACCCACCTTTTCTTGGTGGTACTAGGGATGGAACACAAGCTATACTCCCAGCCCTGCCAACAAACTGAATAACAAGTGACAAAGCTAAGACTTAATGCTCTTTCTCCTCATGTTGTATTATTAGACTGATTCCTAAAGAATAGTGATTGAGGGCCGGAGGGTTAGCTCAGTGGTTCCAGAGCCTGCCTCGCAAACGCAAGGTCCTGAGTTCCATCCCCGGTAACCATATATAATGCTGGGCATGGAGACTCACGCCCACCAACAATCAACACAGCATACCACAATGCCAGGCGTGGTGGCTCACGCCTGTAATCCAAGCACTCGGGAGGCAGAAACAAGAAGATTGCTGAGTTCGCAGCGGCTTGCCTGGGCTCCATAGTGAGCTCAGGGCCAGCCTGAACTACAAAGCGAGACCCTGTCTCAAAAAAAAAAGAATAGTGATTGAAACTGCATCTCAGCATCTATTGGTTCCTGGGGACAACATTTGCCAAGTCATTTTTCTTAACAAAACCTCTTGTTTTCCAAAGACACAATTTCTTCTTAGACTGTTTCGTATCTTGACTAGTAAATGAAATTATGAAGAACATATCTTGTTTTCCTGTTATTTTAATCTATATAAAGCATGCAAAATCACTGCTTCAAGCACTGTAGAATTCCTTATAAAACTGAGATTCCTCTTTTTAAAACTCTCTTATACAGAGTCATTTAAGGTTGAGAATAACAAACGTTGGCAGAGATGTTGTTCCCATGGAGACTCATAAAAATTTTTATTGCTGTCAATGTGTATCAGTTCAACAACACTTATTTTACAATGAAAAACTAAAAAATTATTTCCTATTTTTGTCTTCATTAAATATCTCAACAGACCTAGTTTGGAAAACACTATGTACTGGTGCTTATGGTTTTCAATCTTTAGATTTGTTAACTAGTTAGTTTATTAAAAAGATCAAACCATCTTTTTGACTGGTATTAAAAATGTCTTCACCAGGCTTGGTGACTCAAGCCTGTACACCCAGCACTAGGGAGGCAGAGGCAAGAGGACTGCTGAGTTCAAGGCTTGCCTGAGTTACATACTGAGCTTAGGGTCAGCCTGAACTACAAATTGACACACTGTCTCAAAAAAAAGCAAAAAAGATCTTCTTTGGGCCAGAGATTTAGCTCAGTGGTTCCAATGGCTGCCTAGAAAGCACAAGGTCCCTGGTTCAGCTGCCAGTAACCATATACAACAATACTGGGCACCAGTGATCAGCACCACATACCACAGTGCTGGGCATGGTGGCTCATGCCTGTAATCCTAGCACTCAGGAGGCAGAGGCAGAGGCAGAGGCAGGAAGATTGCGAGTCTGAGGCTTGGCTGGACTACATACATAGTGAGCGCTCGGGGCTAGTCTGAACTACAAAGCCAGACCTTGTCTCCAAAAACATAAAAAGTCTCCCTAGGATTACAAGTAAGGCAGGAAGATCACAAGTTTGAGTCTTACTTGGAAATTTAACCAGACTGTGTCTCAAAATAAAAAAATAGGGCCGGAGATTTAGCTCAGTGGTTCTGGAGCCTGCCTCGCAAGTGCAAGGTCCTGAGTTCAATCCCGGTGACCACACAGGATGCTGGGCATGGTGACTCAGGCCGACCAGTAATCAATACCACATACCACAGTGCTGGGCGTGGTGGCTTATGCCTGTAATCCCAGTACTCGGGAGGCAGAGACAGGAGGAATGCTGAGTTCGAGGCTTGCCGGGGCTACATAGTAAGATCAGGGCCAGCCTGAACTACAAAGCGAGACCCTGTCTCAAAAAGAAAAAATAAAATAAAAATTAAAAAGTAAAGGGCTAGGCTGGAGATTTAGCTCAAGTGGTACTGTGCCTACCTTGGAAGAACAAGGACCTGAGTTCAATACCGCCAAAAAAAAAAAAAAAAAAAAAAAAGTAAAGGGCTGAGGACATAATTCTGTGGTAGAGAAGCCTTGGGTTTAATCCCCAGTACCGAATAAGGGGAAAATATTTTTCCTACTTGAGTTTACATAGAGATAATGCTTATGCTAAAATTATTGTTGTATTCAAATACTTATTCTTTGGTTTGATTGTCTATTCAAACAAAAATAATTTTCCAAACTACAAAATTAAGCAACTGCATTTTCTCATTATCTCTTGACTACAGCAGTGATACTCTTAAACCTTTAGTGTTTCTCAGTCTCCTTCATAAACTATATTCACATCCAGTAAGACAATTTTTAAAACAACTGATTCATTTACTTTCATTCCTAAACGCTACCTTTTCCCCATCAGATAGTCCATCTCGAAAGTACTTAGTGCCTTTGTTAGCTTTATGACAATTACTTTTTGATACTTTCTTCCGGTTATGCTTTTAAAAGAGAAAGATATAAAAGATTTTCAATACTTCAACAAAATTAACAAAAGTGACAGAGTATTCTAAATTAAATTAAATGAACCATATATAAAAATTACTTCAGACAAATGATAAATGGTGGCAAGGTTGTGGGGAGAAAGGAACCCTTCTCCACTGCTGGTGGGATTGTAGACTTGTGCAACCATTGTGGAGATCTGTGTGGAGATTCCTCAGAAAACTAGGACTAGAGATCCCATTTGACTCTGCTATCCCCCTGCTAGGAATATACCCAAAGGAATTTTAAAAATCACACTGGAAAGACATATGTACAACACCCTTGTTCATAGCAGCTCAGTTCGTAATAGCCCAACCCAAATGGGCTATCATTTGGGTTGGAAACAACCCAAATGCCCATCAACTGGAGACTGGATAAAGAAGATGAGGAGTTTTTAATGGAGTATTACTCTACCGTAAAGAATGACAAGATTCAGGGCCGGAGGGTTAGCTCAGTGGTTCCGGTGCCTGCCTCGCAAGCGCAAGGTCCTGAGTTCGATCCTGTAACCACATATAATGCTGGGCGTGGAGATACGCCCACCAACAATCAATGCCGCATACCACAATGCCAGACGTGGTGGCTCACATCTGTAATCCCAGCACTCGGGAGGCAGACACAGGAGGATTGCTGAGTTTGCGGCGGCTTGCCTGGGCACCATAGTGAGCTCAGGGCCAGCCTGAACTACAAAGCGAAACCCTGTCTCAAAAAGCAAAAAAAAAAAAAAAAGAATGACAAGATTCATTTATGTGCAAATGGAGACAACTGGAGGACACATTAAATAAATAGAACACATATGCAAATACCAGATCTTTTCTTTGATATAAGCACCTGTAGAGGTAAAGGAGCGCTAGAATGTATGACAGTTTTTGTGGACTGGGAAATATCCAAAAGGAATTTGGTGTGGGACGTAATGAGGGGAACAAATAAATATGATTCGGAACAAATTAAAAGAGTATATATATAGGGGGTGGAGAGGGGGTGGGTGGGCAGGGATGTGGGTAAAAATGAGAATTGACCTGTGTCACACATTGGTACAAATTCCTCAATGTTGTGTGTGATTGTGAGCTGTATATATAATGTACTAATAAAGTTTACTGAATAATGAAAAAAAATTACTTCAAACAAAGGATACTGAATCTGGACTTTTACAGAACTAAAAAAAAAAAAAAAAATCAAGAAATAGTGACCAGCTTATCATAACAGGAGAATTATTTGGAAGAAAAACCCTAAGAATCAAATTCTCAGTACTGTGAATAGTTTATATAGAACAGCTTATTAATTCATTACTTACAGAATGAAGTTCAAGTGGCAATTCAATTCACAAATCCTATTTTAAGTCAGTAATTAAAGGACCAGTACTAGAAGTCCTTCTTATTTGATTAGTCATCCTCACTGATTAAAAAAAAAATGCCACAAATGTCTTCAATTTCAATCACTTAAGATTAAGTATAATTTTTGTTTTCACAAAACAAATTTTTATTATAAAAATCCACACCATGGTTACATTTCTATTTTCATTGGAAAGTCAGTCATAATTTTCCTAACAAAATATAAAACACAATTTTCTAGGGGCCACAGGGTTAGCTTAGTGGTTCCGGCACCTGCCTCGCAAGCACAAGGTCCTGAGTTCAATCCTCAGTGACCACATACAATGTTGGGCATGGAGACTCACGCTCACCAGTCATCAATACCACATACCACAGTGCCTGGCGTGGTGGCTCAGGCCTGTAATCCCAGCACTCGGGAAGCAGAGACAGGAGGACTGCTCAGTGCGAGACTTGCCTAGGCTACATAGTGAGCTCAGAGCCAGCCAGAACTACAAAGCCAGACCCTGTCTCAAAAAAAAAAAAAAAAACCCACAATTTTCTAAATTTATGAATAAAAAGTAAAAGGTATCGTTCAGACATTAAATGTATACTTGTACACACAACAGTTGAGAGTTTTAAATACAAATGAAAAAAATCAGCAGTGTGGTAGCACACACCTGTATAATCCCAGCACTCAATAAGCCTGAGACAAGAGGACCAAAAATTTTAGACCAGCCTGGGCAATTTACCAGGAACTTAGCTTAAAATAAAAAAGAAAAA
Organism: Thryonomys swinderianus; assembly: GCA_004025085.1. Taxonomy (NCBI): domain Eukaryota; kingdom Metazoa; phylum Chordata; class Mammalia; order Rodentia; family Thryonomyidae; genus Thryonomys; species Thryonomys swinderianus. The sequence continues at coordinate 2,387 of PVIC010033849.1, read as the reverse complement.
GGACTGGGAAAGTAGCTCAGTGCAAAGGCCCTAAATTCAATCTTTAGTACCAGAAATACACACATATATGCATACATCTGAAATCGAACCACAGAAGGGTTGTACAAGAAATTACCTTGAATTAGTGATTTTAGGTATTACAATAAGACAAAAGTGTCTTTCTACCCATCATAAAGTAGCAAACCTTCTGTGAGCTAAGCAATTACATATTACACAGTTACCTGATATTTTAAATTCAATAAGTTAAATTACATACACAAGTTTCAACTTTCATTCTCAAAGTTAGGGAAGCCTGAGTATTTCACATTTTCCATAGTACCAAGTTTATCTCTTGGTACTGGAAATGAACCCAGGGCTTCTTGCATGCTAAGCATATATCAAACACTGAGTTAAGTTTTCAGCCAGTAAATATATACTTAAATTTCATTAAACTAATAAAAGTAATTGTCAACTACAAAAAAAGGTGAATTTATACATTCATTTATGAAGAATACACTTATAGTTCAATAAACTTTTTTTTTTTTTGAGACAGGGTCTCACTTTGTAGTTCAGGCTGGCCCTGAGCTCACTATGTAGCCCAGGCAAGCTGCAGCGAACTCAGCAATCCTCCTGTCTCTGCCTCCCGAGTGCTGGGATTACAGGTGTGAGCCACCACGTCTGGCTCTGTGGTATGTGATATTGACTGCTGGTGGGCATGAGTCACCACACCCAGCATTCTATGTGGTCACCAGGATCGAACTCAGGACCTTGCGTTTGCGAGGCAGGCTCCGGAACCACTGAGCTAATCTGTGGCCTAAACTTTTTTTTTTTTTTTTTTGAGACAGGGTCTCACTTTGTCATTCAGGCTGGCCCTGAGCTCACTATGGAGCCCAGGCAAGCCTCCAACTTAGCAATCTTCCTGTCTCTGCCTCCCAAGTGCTGGGATTACAGGCCTGAGCCACCACACCTCACAATGTGGTACGTGGTATTGACTGCTGGCGGGCATGACTCACCATGCCCAGCGTTGTATGTGGTTACCGGGATCGAACTCAAGACCTTGCACTTGTGAGGCAGGCACCAGAACCACTGAGCTAAATCTCTGACCCTCAATAAACTTTTATTTTTTAAAATAATTACTAATTTGCCAGGCGTGGTGGCTCACGCCTGTAATCCCAGCACTCGGGAGGCAGAGACAGGAGGATTGCTGAGTTCAAAGCTCGTCTGGGCTACATAGTGAGCTCAGGGCCAGCCTGAACTACAAAGCGAGACCCAGTCTCCAAAAAAGGAAAAAAATAATAATAATAATAATTACTAATTTTACCATGAAACATGAACTTATAATTAATGCAGTCATACATAATCTACAACATAATGTACTACAATAACTTACATTTCTGTACCAAGCATTAAAATAGTCATCTTGCATGATTTCTAATTTATATTTCTCTCAGTAATTATATAGAAGGGTCAGGGATTTAGCTCAAGTGGTACCACACCTACCTTGGAAGCACAAGGGCACCGAGTTCAATCCCCAGTACCACAAAAAAAAAAAAATTATATAGAATAGTACCTTTGTTTTCTCTTCGAAGAGGGAAGAACTCATGCAGCTCACCAAAAACACACTATCCTGAAGTTTATTTTGCAGGGTTACTATCTTACATTACAGACCACAGGTAAGAAATTTTATTTTGTAATTGATTTTATTGGTAGATTTTATATACACATTATGATTACATTCAACATTGTGAATCTGTACCTGTACATGACACATCTTGGTTCTCATTTTCTTCTCATTCCCCTGCCCTCCCTACATCCTCCAATCCCCTATATATATATATAAGCTTTGTTTATTTTCTTTTAAATATCAAATTTTTTTCCCTTCTTTATTTTCCCCTACCTGCCTTTTCCCTTTTCCTTTTGAACACTGCCTTCCTATTTCACAATATCTATTATGCATTTTGAACCTCATTTACACACTCAGTTTCTCATACTAGAGAAAAGATACGGTATTTACACAGATGTGTACTACTGCACTTAGAAGTCTGTTCTCAAGGTACATCTACTTGAGTGTAAATGACTGAAATTTATCACTCTTTATGGCTAATATTCCATTTCATAAACACACACACACGCGCACGCGCGCACACACACACACACACACCCATCTTCTTTATCCAGTCTTCTGTTGATAGGTATTTTGGCTGTTTCCAAGATTTAGCTATTACAAACTGAGGTGCTATAAACACGGATGCACATATGTCACTGTAATATCATTTTCAATTCTTTGTGTATACATCTAGCAGGGAAATAGCAGGGTTAAATGGGATCGCCAAACATAATTTTCTGAGGAATCTTCATGCTGCTCTCCAGTGGTTGCACTAGTTTACATTCCCACCAACAATGGAGAA
>PVIC010033848.1:0-19936 GCA_004025085.1 Thryonomys swinderianus | reverse complement strand
ATCTTCTTTATCCACTCTCCAGTTGATGGACATTTGGGTTGTTTCCAAGATTGAGCTATCACGAACTGAGCTGCTATGAACAAGGGTGTACATCTGTCTTTCCAATGTGAATTTTTAAATTCTTTTGGGTATATTCCTAGCAGGGGTATAGCAGGGTCAAATGGGACCCGTAGTCCTAGTTTTCTGAGAAATCTCCACATGGATCTCCACAATGGTTGCACAAGTCTGCAATCCCACCAACAGTGTAGAAGGGTTCCTTTGTCCCCACAGCCATGCCAGCATTTATCGTTGACTTTGTGATCGCAGCCATTCTTTGTGGAGTGAGGTAGAATCTCAATGTGAACCTTTTAAATTAATGCGTATGCCACAGAAAATATTTGCTATTTCAGGTCTTATCCAATGAGGAAATTTTAAGAGGATTGGATAAGGAGGTGTTTTGAGGGAGAAGGGTGCTGGAGCACCCAAACTTTCTCTGTAGAACCCCTCAGAAGTGCCCCTTCACGTCACGTAAGAGAGTGGATGCATCTGTTTTTCCTTCCATCTTAATAACATTCATGGGAAAGGACTCTTGACTATTCCACAAAACTTACATGAAATATGTCATGACATCTCTTACATTATTTTCCCTGCAAATTAAATACATATACATACACAACTGGAAGGTTTATTTCCATTATAATTATGAATATCAAAAATAGAGATACAGTAATTCTGTCATTTTTTCATTGCCCAACATTCAGATTGGCCACAGATAAATTATCTCTACCCTTGATACAGGTATAATAACATTATTTGAAACAATCATGTATGTGATTTGGATTGTTGATCAGAGTGTCTCAAGATCTGACAATGTTTGGTTTCTATCCAAACAAGGTTAACTCTCAAAAATGGATATGCTTTCCTTCTTAATGGAGACCTATGTGCTGCGTCCTCCCTGATTCCTACATGTCTGTTTTTACAAGCTAAATCCATGTTGTCCCTAGATTTCATTTTTACCACTTTTATTGCTTGCCAGAGAAATTTTCTATAGCAATTCAAGAAGCAATTCTTAAAGAAAGGGTAATTTAGATGCAGCATGGCCCTTGCTAGTTCTCTAAAATCACACCACACATATGCTTCTGATGCCATCTTTGCAGTAAACTCTGCTTCAAATTTGGTAAATAATAAGCATGTATGCTGTTTAATTTTTTCATAGCCTGAATTCTCTTTAGTGTTGATTCATTTCCAACCTCTGACCTTAGCAGGATGGACATTGGGATTCATAAATTAATTAGATTTTCTATTTTAATTGGACTGAGAATTAATTTGTGATAAAAACTGATAATTCTCCATGGTTATATCCCAAATGTCAAACATTTGGGATATAATTAATAAAAATAATTAATAAAATTAATAAAATATTTTAAGCGGCAGAGTGACTAGAAGAGGTCAAATAGAAATCACACTGTCTTATGGGAAGGGCTAGAGGAAATGCATTTGTTTAAATGTTTACTTTATACAATAGAAAATTAAAGAGTGCATAATGGTTATCTTCAATTATATAAAAAGTCATTATGTAGAAAGATCAAAACTTAAGCATAAAAAGTAAATGCTGAAAAGTAGCATATTTTGTTCAATGTGAAAAATGCCTTTCAACTATAATTTTCTTAATAGGGAACTAGCCACAGGTTGAGAGAAAGTTTTCCACCTCTGGAAGTGTTTAAGGAGTAGCATAAATGGCATTTGTTAAGAAAGGCTATAGAATTCAACTCTCAGAACCTACTTTTCTATGTGCCTCAAACTAAAATGTAGTTTCTCTGGTTCACATTTATAGAATAATGCTATCTAATATCTATTACAACTAAAATATGTTTCATAAAGGCTAACCAGTGTTTTTAAATACTCCTAAAAATTACCCCCAAATGTTGTATACTTTGTCTTTTGAGTTCCTTTCTAGAACTGTACTGCTTGGATTCATGCTTTAATATGTAAAATATAATTGATTTTTCATGTGTGATGTATAAAATAAGTTACCATTTTCAAACAGAAAAAAAAAGTCATCTAGGACAAATCAGTAGCAGATGCAATTACTTTTATACTTTGGGTTGGAAAATTCAAGATGGCCTCATCTTGAATAAACAGAAACAGTTTATTGGCAAAAGTTTTCATAGTAATCTGAACCAAATTTTTCTACCATCATTCCTATTAGGGAAACTTTAAATTCTGCATTTACAGTATTTAATAAGGATGGTAGGTACATGTTTATGCAGTTTTTCTTTTAAAAAAGACTTCTAGATAAGTGGCTGAAGTTACAAAAATCTTGACATTCCAAGGCACAAAAAAAATTGCTTTAAAACAACAGTTGAACTTGGACTTGTTACGAGATTAAAATGTGTTTTTAGCCATACCACAGAAGGTCCTGGTGATGGAAACTGTGTGCTGAATCATTGCTAACTCTTTGGAAACACTGTAATAACAAAGAAGACATGGATTGTAAGGAGTCACATTTAATGGCATATCAGTCCTAAATCAGTCATTCTTTTTCCTTTCCATCCCAACAATTTTTTTTTTTCTGGTGCCAGGGATCTAACTCAGAACCTCACACTTGTGAAGTAGGCTTGGTGCCACTGAGCTAAATCTGTGCCCTCTTCCACTAATCTTTCTTTTTAATTGAATTCTTTGTTGGTACAATTTATATACATCTCAAAATCACATATAACATTGGGGAATTTGTACCAGTATATGACACAAGTTAATTCTCATTTTTACCCATATCCCTGCCCACCCACACCTCCTCCCCCCTTTATATGCTCTTTTATTTTCTTTCTGTATCATATTTATTCCTTCCCCTCATCACATTCCCACACCAAGTTTCCTATAGAAATATTCCACTCTATAAAAGCTGTCCTACTTTCTAGAGCTCATTTGCATCTACAGATGTTCATGCCAAAGAGAAGATCCGGAAATTGTCTATCTGTGATCTATTGATTTCACTTATTAGTATATCCTCCAGGTGTCTCCATTTGCACCTAAATGGATCAATCTTGTCATTCTTTATGGCAGAGTTCAATTCAATTCAAAAATGGGCAACTGAAATGAACAGACACTTCTCAGAGGCAGAAATCAAAGCAGCTAAGAAACATATGAAGAAATGTTCAACATCACTGGTCATTTGAGAGATGCAAATGAAAACAACATTGAGATTTCATCTCACTCCACAAAGAATGGCCGCGATCACAAAATCAACCAACAATAAATGCTGGCATGGCTGTGGGGAGAAAGGAACCCTTCTCCACTGTTGGTGTGATTGTAGACTTGTGCAACCAGTGTGGAGATCTGTGTGGAGATTTCTCAGAAAACTAGGACTAGGGGTCCCACTTGGCCCTGCTATCCCCCTGCTAGGAATATACCCAAAAGAATTTAAAAACTCACATTGGGAAGACAGATATACACCTTTGTTCATAGCAGCTCAGTTCGTGATAGCTCAATCTTGGAAACAACCCAAATGTCCATCAACTGGAGAGTGGATAAAGAAGATGTGGTTTTTTTATAAAATGGAGTCTTCCACTAATCTTAACATCTTCACAACTACAACTATCCCTCGAAGTTGACTGCTAGTGAAGAAATCTTGGAAGAGTACCTACAAATATTTCAAGTATATTTTTTACCATATAAATGAATTGTCAAACTTTACAAAGAAGTATACTAAAATAAACACATTATGAAGTGCAAAAAATAAATTGTCTACATTTTGCTGCCACAAGGGATCATATCCACCAGTGATTTATTGAATTTAACTCATTAAACAGAAATTAATTAGCCTGGGAAGATGAAAATAACTGAAGAATGGCATGTCATGCTAGCCTAGATCAAGGCAAATAAGACTCAATAGTCAATACTCTAATATGAAATAATATGGTAATTTTTAAATTATTTACATAATTAAACATAATGACCAACACAGAGCTGTTTCCTTTGCTTTCATTTAATATTATTACATCAATTGCAACTAAAATATATTTCATACAGGCTAACCATATATTTTTTAAAATAACTCCTAAAGATTACCCCCCAATTGTTACTCACTTTAACTTTTGAGTTCCTTTCTGGAACTGTAGTGCTTGGATTCATGCCTTAGATGAATACAAAATGTCTGTTAAGAAGTCACTCCCCAACCTACTTTTAAGTTTTTATATATCTCTTTATTACATATAAAAATTACTTTTAACAAAATTAATGAAGACTTGAATAACAAATTAGTAATTTAACTGCTAAATAGTTCACTAGCTTTCAAGACTGACAATTTCTAAGTATACTACAAGAAAATAAGTTTCTACTGTATTAGTAATAAGTAACACAGACTTATTGTCTTCTTCCAAATGTAAATTTAAATCCCAGATAGTGTTGAAGGAAATTGAATGTAAGAAAGAGACTGAGCAGATTTTGCTAAGACTATTAGAACTGCAACCTGTTTTAACTTAAACAGCTAAGAACACCATGTGAGTTCTTACTGTCGGAATCCCTCTGAACTGCTGTGCTCAATTTTGAAATGCTGTCAAGTATTTTAAGTACACCAAAACAGTGGTAAATTCAGGCTAATGGTCAGGTGCAAAGTCATTTGAAACTATAGTAAGAGGAACAGTTGAAAGAATAAGAATAGTTTGAAAAAGATTAACTATAGCAAGAAAGAGCCATGGCAAATATTTTTAATTATAAAGGCTTTTCAAGATTTAAAAAGTTTAGAAATTTTAAGTATGTTAAAAAGTTACTGGAATACATATTTAGTTCCACAAAATAAAAATGTAAAGATGAAATTATCAACCACTTGAAACTCTTTGACCAACTGTTCCTGAACTATCCTGGCATAGCCTACACAATTACTTGGCAGGATGTTAGAGAAGATTCAAGCAATTGGTTGATGTATTTCTGAACTAAATGAGTTTAAAAGTACCTCTGCAGTATGAATATTTTCAATTCTGCAACAGATATTCTGTACTTCTCAGTGGTTTCATCATGTTCTTAAAAAATGATTAATTGGGCAGGCATAGTGGCTCATGCCTGTAATCCCACCACTTGGGAGGCAGAGGCAGAAGGATTGCCAAGTTCGAGGCTTGCCTAGACGACATAGTGAGCTCAGGGCCAGCCTGAACTACAAAGTGAGACCATGTCTCAAAAAAGAAGGGATTTGTTAAAAAAAGAAGATTTTAAAAGAATCAAAGGTAGTTAACAATTGCAAGATGAGGACTAGGGATTTGGGCTCTGGTGTATGCCTGGCAAGTGTAAGGTCCTAAGTTCATTCCCAGATACCACACACAATGCCAAAGCATGATGGCTCATGCCTGTAATCCCAGTACTCAGGAGGGAAAGGCAGGAGGACTGGTGAGTTTGAGGCTTGCCTGGGCTACATAGTGAGCTCAGGACCAGCCTGAACTGCAAAGTGAAACCCTATCTCAAAAAAAAATGCAAGGTGAAAAATGTTTCATAAAGGTCAACATAAACACACACATTCATGCAAGTGCACACACATAAATTTACCTCCAAGACTAAATTAGAATTAGCAAAAGCTTTAAATGTAAGTATAAGAAATTAATGTCCTAAATTTCAAATATAAACAGGCTATTATCAAAATGGGCACAACCAGACAGATAACACAAGATACTGTTTTAGTCAGATAACAGGATACTGCTTATGACACAGACCAAGAGATTTTCCAAATTTCATATCAAATGAGCCCTAGAAATCTGTGGTTAGTGTTTACAGTGAAATAAACCTCATATGAAAACAACAAGATCATTTTCATTATATAAACATACTAGCTGTAAAGCATTCCTCCAAAAGGTTTGGTGCTCTTCCCAATCAAAGGTGTGTTTCATGTCCCTTCCCCTCAAATTTGGCCTCAGTGATCAAGTCACCAACAGGAACACATCAACAGCAACGTGGTACCACTTTCCACACATAGGTTTCAGTAAAACTGGCAGCTTCTACTTCCTGACTCTTTTTGACTTATTGACCCTTGAGACAATCTCTCTTGGAATCCAGCCACAATTCTACATGAAAATTCAAATATCCAAGTAGAAAGTTCTGTATGGAAAGGAACCAAGAGATTTGGCCTTCAGCCCTGGCCAAACAGGTCTTGTCCAACAGTCAAAGCCAACTTGGAGCCACTGAGTGGGTCATCCTGGACATGATCCTCCAGTCCCTCATCAAGCAACTCCAGCTCACACAATGTGAAACAAACATGAGTCTTCCCCACTAGCCCATGCAGAATCTAAGGTTAAATAAATAGTGCTGTTTTTCAAGCAACTAAGTTTTGGGGTGGGGCATTATAAAACAATAGATAACTAGAATCAAAAGTAAATGTAACACTGGCCCCATAGATTTTACTTTGAAATTTTCCCTTACAAGTCACTTATTGCCCTGTACTACATGGAACACTAATATTCCAACTCTTCTTGCAGTTTTACCTACTGGACTCATACAAAGTGTGCTCACTATGAAGAACATTTTCAAAAGATCTGAATGAATGCACTATAATTTTAAAGCACCCTATTTTAGATCATTATGGATATTAATTCATCATAAAATGAATATAGGAGTCATTGTATTTGGGCAATAATGGGGAATTAAATGGCAGAGACTAAAAATATCAATATGTAGCAAAACTGTCCGGTTTCCTTCCCATGTACTAGAACATATGAACTATAAAAGGTTATATCATGTAATCTGTTCCACATCAAATCACAATGAGCAGCAGAAATAGATCTCAAACTTACATATTATGAGACTTCAGTAAGTTCTTCACAAAAAACAAGTGTTCTAGAAATCAAATTTTAAAAAATTAATGTAAAGCTAAAATTTATAAAAGTTTATTTAGACCTATAATAACACTTTTCATGGGTTCCACTGAACAGAAGTTCACACTATAAAGACCATATAGCTCAAACAATTCAAGAACTTATCATTTTGCAGAGTGAGTAATCCAAAGTATAAGAAGTGAATTACCTGAGACTAGACCCTAACCCTAGCCCAACAGTCAACAGAGACACAGCCCTCAGCCGAGCCCATGCACTAACACTAGCTCCAGGCATCACCTGGGACCTAGACCACACAGAAGCCCAGCCCTAACCCTCACAACAGGCCTCACAGTACACAGTCCTCACCCTACCCGGGATGTAAACCTAGTCCCAAGCCTCACCTGGCACTCAGCCCTAACCGAAGGATGGGCCCTAACCCTAGCCCCATGCATGACATGGGACCCAGCCATCATCCAAAACCTGATCCTCACACAAGGCAGGGCCCAAACTCTACCCCAGGCCTCAACCAAGCCCAGGCCCTGGCCCTAGACACAGGCCTCACCTGGGACCCAGGCCTCACCCAAACCTGGGGTCCTAAACCTAGCCCTAGGACTCAAACGGGACCAAGCCCACAACTGAGTCTGGGCCCGAACCCTAGACCCAGGCCTCACTGGTCACACAGCCCTCACCTGAGCCTGGGCCCTAACCCTAGCTCCAGGCTTGACCTGGAACACAACCCTCACCCCAGCCCAGGAAATAACACTACACAGGGCTCAACCGGGACCCAGCCTTCACTAGCCTAGCCTAGGCCCTAACACTAATGCGATGCCTCACCTGGGACACAGCCCATACCCTAGACCGGGACCGAACACTAGCCCAAGGTGCTTCATGGGACCAAGGCCTCACACTAGCCCATGCCCTATCCTTAACACTAGGCTTCACCTGGGTCCCCACCTTCACCCTAGCCCAGGTCCTAAAACAAGAATCTAACCTCACCTGAGACCCAGGCCTTACTTTTTCTTGGGCCCTAAGCCTAGACCCAGGCATCACCTGGAAAACAGGCCTCACTCTGGTCCATGGCCTAACCTTAACAGCAGGCTTCACCTGGGACACCACCTCAACCTATCCCAGGCCCTTAAGGAAGAATCTATCCTCACCTAGGATCCAGGCATCATTCTTGCCCGGGCCCAAACCTTAGCCCCATGCCTCACCTGGGATTCATCCCTCACCTAGCCCAGGCCCTCTCCTTAACACCAGGCTTCACCTGGGACCCAGCCCACACCCTACCTCGGGCCCTGGCCCAAGAATCTAGACTCACCAGACAGCCAGCCATCATTCTTACCCAGACCCTAACACTAGCCAGATGCCTCACTTGAGACTCAGCCCTTATACTACCCTGGCCTTTAACCCTAGAACTAGGCCTCATCTTGTATGCACCACTCACCTTAGCCTAGGCCCTAAAACTAATGCGATGCCTCACCTGGGATGCAGCCCTCACCCAAGACTAGGACCAAATCCTGGCACAAAGCCTCTTGTGGGACCCAGACATCACTCTAGTTCATGCCCTAACCTTAACAGCAGTCTTCAACTGGGACACAATCCTCACCCTAGCCAGAGCCCTGAACCAAGAATCTAACCTCACTTGGGATCGAGGCATCACACTTGCCCAGGCCCTAACCCTAGCCCCATGCCTCACCCAGGACCAGCTATCACCATAGCCCAGGCCCTAACCTTAACACCAGGCTTCACCTGAGTCCCAGACCTCACTCTAACCTGGACCCTAACCCAAGAATCTAACCTCACTTGGGACTCCGACTTCACTCTTGCAGGGGCCCAAACCCTGGATCCATGCCTCACCTGGGACTCAGGCCTCACCCTACCCTTGTCTTTAACACTAGCCCCAGGCCTCACCTGGAACCCAGCCCTAATCCTAGCCTAGGTGCTAACCTTAATACCAGACTTCAATTTCAACACAGCCCTCACTCTATTCCATGCCCTAACACAAAAACAGGCATCAAATGGGAATCAGCCCTCACCCTAACAAGCGCCCTAAACTGAAAACCTACCCTCATCTGAGACACAGTGCTTATTCTTTCCTGGGCCCTAACCCCACACACAGGCCCCACTGGCACTCAGCCCTCACCCAAGACCATGCCCTAAACTTAACAACAGGTTTTACAATGGACCCAGCCCTCACCCATACACCGGCCCTACACAAACTATCTAACCACTCCTGGGACACAGCCATCACTCTTGCCCAGGCCCTAACATTAACCTCAGGCCTCACCTGGGACCCAGCCCTCACCCTAGGCCAGGCCCTAACCATAGACGCAGGCCCCACTTGGGACCTAGCCCACACCCTAGCCTAGGCCCAGACCTTAACAACAGGCTTCACCAAGGACCCAGGCCTCACCCTAGTCCGGATCCTAAACCAAGAATATAACCACACTTAGGACCCAGCCATCACTCATGTCCAAGACCTAACCCCAGCCCCATGCCTGATATGGGACTCAGCCCTCACACTACCCTAGCCTTTAACACTAGAACCAGGCCTAAACTGAGGCCCACCACTCACCCTAGACTAGCCCCTAACGCTAATGCGATGCCTCACCTGGGACTCAACCTCACCCTACCCAGGCTTAACCCTAGAACAAGGCCTCACCTGGATACACACCTCACCCTAGCCTAGGCCCTAACCCTATTCTGATGCCTCACCTGAGACACAGCCCTCACCTTAGGCCAGGATATAACACTAGCCCCAGGCCCCACCTGGAACCCAGCTCTCATTCTAGCCCATGCCCTTATTTAACATCAGGTTTTAACTGGTACCCAGCCCTCACTCTAACCTGGGACCTACCCCAAGAATCTAAACTCACCTGGGACTCTGCCATCACTCTTGCCCAGGCCCTAAACCTAGCCCCAAGCCACACATGGGACCCATCACTCACTGTACTCAGGCCCCTATACCAAGACCCAGATTTCACCTGGGACACAACCCACATGCTGGCCCAGACCCTAACCCTAAACTGAGGCCTTGACTGGGACACAGCCTTCACCCTAAACTGCAGCCTAACCCTAGCCCCAAGCCCCACCTAGGAACCAGCCCTCACCCTATCCTATGCCCTAACCCTAACACCAGATATCACCAGGCTTCAACTGGGACACAGCCCTCACTCTAACCCAGGACCTAAGCAAAGAATCTACCTCACCTGGGACTCAGCCATCACTCTTGAACAGGCCCTAACCCTTGCACTATGCCTCATCTGGGACCTATTCCTCACCCTACCCTGGCCCTTAACCTAGAACCAGGCTTCACCTAGGACAAAGCCCTCACACAAGGCCACGCCCTAACCCTACCACCAGGCCTCACCCTAACATGGGACCTAAACCAAGAATCTACTCTAATATGGGACACAGCCCTTACTCTTTCCCGGGTCTTAACCTTAGCCCAGGCCTCACCTGGGACCCAGTGCTAACCATAGCCCAGGCCCTAATTTTAACACCAGGCTTCACCTGGGACCCAGCCCTCACACTAACCCAGGACCTACACAAAGAATCTAACCTCACCTGGGACCCAGCCATCACTCTTCCCTGGCCCCTAGTCCTACTCAGTGCCTCACTTGGGACTCAGACCTCACCCTACACTGGCCTTTGACCCTAGACTGAGGCCTCACCCATAAACCAGACCTGCTTGAGCCTGGGCACTAACCCCAGCTCCAGGCCTCATGTGTGACCCAGACTCACCCAAGCCCAGACCATAACCATAGCACCAGGCTTCACCCAGGACCCAGACCTCCCCAAAGCCTGGGCCCTAAACATAGACCCAGGCCTCACTCAGGGCACAGCCAACACAAAAGCCTGGGCTCTAACATTAGCACAAGGCTTCACATGGGACCCACCCCTCACCCTAGTCCAAGGCCTAACCCTCAACCTAAGCCTCAACTGGGATGCAGCCCTCACCTGAACGCAGGCCCTAACCCAAGATCAAGGCTTCACCTGGGACCCAGGCCTCACCACCACGGTCTGGGCACTAATCCCAGCTATAGGTCTAACACAGGCCATGTGACTCACCAAAACCCTGGTGTAACCCTAGCCCTAGGCATCAACAGAGACACAGTCTTCACATGATCCTGGACCCTAAACCAAGTCCCAGGTTTCACACATGGTTCAAAACTCACACAAGCCCAGGGCCTAACCCTAGTTCCAGGCCTCAGCCAGAATCCAGCCCTCACCCAATACCAGGCTCTAATCATAGCCCCAGGCCTTAATCCAGACCCAGGCCTCACCAGAGTCTGGGCCCTAACCCTAGCCCAAGGCCCCCCAGAAAATCAGCCCTCACCAGAGCCCACAACCAAACCCTAGGGTCAGGCCACACCTGAGACACAGCCCTCATGGGGTCCAAACCCTAATCCTAGCCCCAGGCTTCTCCTGGGACTCCACCCTCACTTGAACCCTAACATAAACTCTAGACCCAGGGCTCACCCAGGAACCAGCTCACTCCTGAGCACATGCCCAAACCCTAGACCCAGGCTTAACATGAGCCCGGGCCTAAACTTAGTGCCAGGGCTCAAAAAGGACCCAGCCCTAAAAGGAGCCCGGCTCCTAACATGAGCTCCAGGCCTCACTCAGGAACCAGCCCTCACCTGAGAATGGGCCTTAATTCTAGCTTCAGGCCTCACCTGGGACACAGCACTCACTACCATAAAGGAACCCTAGCACCAGGCCTCACCAGAGATCGAGTCTTTACTAAGACTGTGCCCTAACCCTAGTTCCACACCTAACAGGGACCCAGCCCTCACATAAATCCGGGCCCTAACATTATTAGCAGGCCTAACCTGAGACCCAGCCCTCACCCGAGCTCAGCCCTAACACTAACCACAGGCCTAACAGAGAACCCAGCTCTCATCTGAGACAGATCCCTATCCATAATTCCAGGCCTCACCTGGGACCCAGCCCACAACCAGGCCCAGGCCCTAACCCTAGCCCCAGACCTCACCTGGGAACCAGCCCTCACTTGAACCTGGCCTAAACACTAACCACAGGCATCAAAAGAGACCCAGACCATAGCAAAGCCTGGTAACTAACCCTGGCTCCAGGCCTCACCCAGGACCCAGGCTTCAACCAAGAACTGGCTCTAACCATAGCCCCAGGCCTCACCAGGGAACCAGCACTATTCTGAGCCTTGGCCCTAACCCTAGACAAGGCCTTACCTGTGACTCAGCCCTTACCACAGCCCAGGCCCTAACCCTAGGCCCAGGTTTCACCAGGGACTCAGTCCTCACCCTATCCCAGCCCTAACCCTAGCCCCAGATCCCACCCGACCCAGCCCTCACCTGATCCCGGCCCTAACCCTAGCCCCAGGCCCCACCCAGGACCCAGGCCTTAACCCTAGCCTTAGGCCTCAGCTAGAACCTCACCTTTTCCTGGGCCCTAAATCCAGTCCCAGGCCTCACCCCAACAGGAGGTCTTCAGGCCCATGTTAACTGCACACAGGAAACCATGTCTTTAAAACTAAGAAACTGCATTACAAAGCAAGTAGAATCAATAATGGACTTGGTGGGACCATTGAAAAGGATATTCTTGAATGATCTGTTCAAGTTTTAGATTTGTTCTACCAGGGAGCTAATAACACAGAATAATAGTACTGATGTAGCAAATTCCAACTCACCCATCAAGATAGAGCTGAAAGGATACCTGCTCTTTAAAGGCTCCATAAACCTCATATCCTATTCATACTTCTAGAAATTTTGAGTTAAATACTTTAACCACATTAAGCCACAGCTAATATCCTTACTGCTTCCTGTGTACTCCTAAGCACATGAATTCTTCAGTAATATACTCTTTATTACTCCTACTATAGCAACACATCAGACACATAGCAAATGCCTGTTGAATGAGAAAATCAACACAAAAGATTGATATTTATATGATAAATACATGTATAATCAAGGATTTTCATATTGGTTTTTCAGAACCAACAGCCAAAGTGTATGCAACATGTAAGAGCAAATAAACCAATAAAAATAGCCTCAAAACACTCAGGATGCTAAGTAACTGTTTCCTAGTTCAAAGGAACTTTATAGTCACTATGATCCTGAAAGTGCCAAAAATTCCATGACACAAACAACAAAATTGTAATAATTATTTCTCCATAGGCACAGAATGTTGTGAACCCAAACATTACAGAAGGTAGACACTATACTTGATTAATGTATAGAAATTAACATCTGAAAATAATATCAGGTTATTTAATGTAAATGAAATGCTTTTAATCATATCTCACTGTGAAGAGATAAGTCACAGTTACAAGTGTCAGCACACTCCCCATCCTCACAATCTATTTCCTTTCCAGGGCCAGTGCCAGATATGAGGAAGGTGTTGCAAGCTTTCCCCAGACTCCTAAGCCTCGTTTAGCTTTGGACATATCACTCCACAGGTGCTCACTCAGAAAGCATGGTCAATACCCAATCAGGAAGCAAAAGCAAAGAGATACTTCACATGACACTTAATATGCACAATAGGAAGATTAATGAAACCACCCATATATAATGTCTGAGGTAGAATTTTAGCTTATGATAGGTTTCAGAAAACAAGATTTTATGTAGATTTACAAGCACGTTCTTTGGCCCCAGTTGGGTCTTATTAATTCTGTAGATTACACCACAATAAAATACAGAAGTTCAAACTTCACATTGATAAGATAAATTCACCTCCGCAGACACACCAGTATTTTTTAGGGTAAAAAATCCACCCATTAATTATGGTTTCCTTAAATATATATTTTGTAGTAAATTTCTGTAAAATGTGTAATATAATCATTTACATATTCAGTAATTAATATACTTTATGATAATAAATATTGATAAAGATCTGATTTTGTCTTATCTTTTATAAATTGTCAATATTCAATGGGATAATGTTTTACTGAGTAAATATTCAAGAAAAATGAATAAAAATAGGACAAGCACCTGAGAAAGTCAGAAAAAGCATTAATGAAAATGGTATTTCATCTTGAAAATGGTATTTCATGTTGAATTTTATCCTCTTTACAAGAAAAACCAATAAAGGTTTAGGAGGATATGTGGAGACAAGTCACATTTTAAGGTCTATGTTTTAGAAAAATACTCAAATTATTATGTAATTTATAAAGAATAAGTTACAGGTAGCAAGTTCAGGTAAGATAATGCAAAATGTAGAATAAATGATCAAGATTAACTAAGGCAAGCGACAGACACTAGGGACTAGATAATAAAGAGAGTTCCAGGAGGTACAGTCAGGAGAATTTGGTGACAGAGAAGGAGAGGCAAAGAGATTGCAATAATTTCAAAATTTTCAGTGAAAGAACTACATTGATTATGATGAAATTACTTAACAGAGAATTCAAGGTAGAGTTGTTTAAGAGAAGAGAGAAAAATGAGTTCAGTTTATCATGTTGACTTTGATGTCTCTAGGCATCCAGGAAATATTAATATGGAGCTCGGCATAAATATCCTGACTGAGATTATGGTTAGTAATTGGGAACCAGCACAGAAATCAGGATGAGAGTATAACTTGCATGAAGAATGAGGAAGGATCCAAGGCAAACTGAGAAAGGTAAGCAAACAGGGAGAAAAATTAACAGCATAGTAGAAAGCAAGGAACAACGCAGTTCTAATCAGGAGGTAAGTGGTGTAGTAATATGAAAGTCTGAGTGTAGTACTTAAGGGTATGTTGATCAGAAAGCCATTTGTGGGAGGAAGAAGAAACCTTCTGGGGACTTATCCATAAGAAACTGATTATAGACATAAAAGTTTTCTTTAAGAATAATGAACCAGCTGGGCATGGTGGCTCATGCCTGTAAATCCCAGCACTCAGGAGGCAGAGGAAGGAGAATTGCCTCAAGTTCAAGGCTAGTCACGCCTATGTACTGAGTTCTAATTCAGCCTCAACTACAAAGTGAGAACCTGTCTCAAAAAACTAAAAAAAAGAAAAAGAAGTATAATGACCCAGTCATTTTCACCACTGGTACCAAGACAACTCAATATGGAAATAACAAAAGAAAATCTCTAGAGATAAAAAGCAGAATAACAGCTATTTAGGGTTTAGGTTGAGAAGAAATGGTAATACTTGATGAGCAGGATTTCATTTTGGAATGCTGAAATGCTCTAAAATTGTTTGGGGTAAAGGTCATATAATTGCAGGTTAATACTAAATATCATATTAGAGTATATTTTAAATAGATAAAACATATGGGATGTGAATTCTATCTCAATAAAACTTTCTAAAAACTGTATAATGATTCAGGATTATTTCCAGATCCAACTCCCAAGGATGCATCCCAAGGATACACACTGGTTTTATAATGATTTTCATAAATATTTGAAAGAATAAAGAGTCAATGACCTACAGAGAAATGAAAAACAGAAAGCTGCTTTGGAAATAGCGGTTACCAGCACCAACAGTCACTGGGTGCCAATGGCTGAGGACCTTGGGAAACATTAGTCACTTAATGTATAGGCCTCTATGGCAGCAAGATGGAGTTATATCTTCTTCCAGCACCTGGCACACAAATGCCTGTTTCTAGTACTTTTAAAGAAGTAGCGAATATCAAGCTACCAATTCTGTGCAACAAATATGGGGAAAATACATAGATAATCACTATTCTGGTATCACTACTGCCCAGTCACTATTTTGGTCTGCACTTCTTATAGACCTTACTGCGCCAGGGATAAGAAGCAATACAGTGTGTATTAAATCATTTTTAAACTACTATTAGGTATTTTACTTTAGAGCACTTTGAAACTAAGAAGATACAGAGATAGCCCATCTGCCTCATATAAGCATAGCCTCCTCCATTATCAACATCTCCCATCAGAATGATTTACTTGTTACAATCAATGAACCTACATTCATACTTCATTTTCACTCAAGTCCAGAGTCTACATGAGGCTCACTTTCAGTGTTTTACATTCTACGAGCTTGTTCAAAATGTATGACAAACATCCACAGTTAATCTCATAAGAGTTTTTCTACCATCCTGAAAATCCTCTGTGCTATCTATTCATCTCTTTCTGTGGCTGTCTGTCTCTCTCCCCCAAAAAAGCAGTATTTCTTTTATTTTTTCTTCCCCAGTACTGGAAATCAAATTCAGAACTTTGCATTTACAAGGCATGCACGAGATCACTGGGGGAAATCCCCAGCAAAGTCAATATTTCTTAATGTTTCCACAGTTTTGTTTTTCTGGAATGTTATAGTTGAACTCTTATAGCATGCAACATTTTCAGTTTGGCTTCTTTCACTTAGTGGTATGCGTTTACATTTTTCTCATCTTTTTAGTTTCATAGCTCATAATTTTTAGCATTAGATATTATTCTGTCTAAATGTACCATAATATATCCATCGATTCAGTATGGGAGTGATATGATTAGAATAATGTCACACCAAAATAAAGGACATGTTACTTGCTTCCCAATTTTGGCACTTATGAATAATAGATACCAGTGGATAGGTTCTATGTGAATATAGGTTTCAATTCATTTAGGTAAATGTCAAGAATTGGAATTGCCAGGTCATATAAGAATCTGTTTAATATTGTACCTGCCACAGTGGTGGCAGCATTTTATAGTCCCACTGGCCATGAAAAAGAGAGTTCCTGCTGCTCCATATTTCTGCCAGCATTTGATGTTGTCAGTGTTCTGGATTTTCATCTTTTTAACTGGTGCATCATGGTTTTTCATTGCATTTTGGTTTGGTTTGGTTTCTTAAAATGGTCTCACTTTGTAATTGACACTGGCTCATTATGTAGTTCAGCAAGCCTCAAGCTCACAGCAATCCTCCTGCCTCTGTCTCCCAAGTGGGATTACAATTATCAGCCACCACACCCAGCTCTCATTGTGTTTTAATTCACATTTCCCTCCTGCCATATGATGTGGAGCATATTTTCATGTGGTTGTTTATTTGCCATCTGTATATTTTCTTTGGTGAGTTTTCAAAATCTTTGTCCCACTATTTTAAATATATTGAATGTCTAGGAGTTATTCATGTGATGGAAGGTTTTTGTTCAGTATGTCTTATGCAAATATTTTTCTCAGTCTGTGACTTCTTGTTTCATTCTCTTTACACTACCTTTTGCAGAGCAGAAATTTTAATGTGAAAGAAGTCCAGATTATCGGTTCTTTCTTTCATGGACTGATACTAGTGTCCTATCTAAAACATCACCAACAAAACCACACTCTTCTAAATTTTTTTCATGTTTTCTTCTAAGAGTTTTATAGTTTTCCATTTCTATTTAAGTATGAGATCTATTTTGACTTAATTTTTTGAAATGTAAAAGATTCAGCTTTTGTACATGTGAATGTCCTCCTCTTCTAGCACCATATTTTGAAAAGACTATTTTTCCTCCAGATGTCAAATATTTTCATTTAGAATTGTTCATAATTTATCCAGAATTTCATTTTCATTCTAATTCCTCTCAAAAATTTAGGCATAGGTTTTAGCTTCAAAATTAATAGGCCAAATAATAAGAATATTTTATTTTTAAGATTAGACAAATTCTATATATTTATAAATGTTGCTTCTGTTTTACTATTTTTAGTCCTACCACACTGCTTTATAAATGTATCATACTATGCATATACTTCTCCACCCATACATGAGGATATTATACGTTTCTTTGCTCATATTTTCCTTTTCAGCATTCATCTCCTCTACTTTTTATCTCAATTCCAAGTAGGGACTATCGTTGCCTTGAACACATTTTTTAAAAAATAGGATAGAATGTTGCCTCAGTTGGCATTAACCACATTTTCATTCTAATAAAAAAGAACTCTTAAATTTCATAACTTCTGATTTATATCCTTCTAATCAGACTTAAGTACTATTAACTTTTATCTTTACTATTAGATATAAGGTACTTATAAAATAGGATGCTGTCTTTTAAAATGTCTGATGAAGTTCTAAACTGAAAGATACTTTTATATGAATTTTGAATGAATGATAATGGAGAGGATTGATCCATCATGAATAGAGAATGGCTTTTCAGGGTTGTAAATTCAATCCCTCATACTGTAAAAAGAAAAAAAAATACCCTGCTGGGCTGAGGATATGGCTCAGTTGGGCTATGCCTGCCTAACAAGTGCAAGGTCCCAGTTTTGATTACCCAAAACAAGTAAAAAAACATGTAACATGGCATAGGAAAAAGCAAAAAGATAAATGGTCACACTTCTTTTTTAGCTAAAGACATAAGTGTATTTTTGGGTAGAGGAAAGTGTGATTACCAGAACCTGTAATAATAAGCTCAAGAATTGGTCTAACTTTAAAAATATAGCTAAAAAGTGTACAGAAAAACTGCTATTACTTTGAAACCAGAAGAACAAGAAGTCAAATTTAAATTATTTTTGAGAGATGGCACACTCTAAGATGTAAGTTTCAGTCCTAAAAATGAATCTGGAAGTTAACCCCATTTCTTTTTACAAAACAGAACATCAAATTTCAAGATATAATCAAGGATAATCATATGAAATGAAACAGAACACATCATTCTATACAAAACATACCCTATGTGTCTATTCATGTAATACTGTCGACCTCTAATGCACAAAATTTCAAGAAATAACAGCAGAAAGATAGACCAACTAAAAGTTAACTAATTGGAGAGATGAAGAGGCTGAAAAGAAACATGAAAACTGAGTTCTGTTAAAGAAAGATAAAGGCTGGAAAAGAGATTTAAGTTAAATATGCTCCCAGAATAAAGTTAACTAGAAGAGGTACAACTTACCTGCATCTTGAAAGAAGAGTTACTGTACTTTAAAAAGAAAGCATTTACTTCTTACACTGTCAAGGGCATGTGTAAGGAAAATCCATGCCTAGCTTTTCCTGTGATTCCTTCCACTCTTACCCAATCCAGCATGATTTCTCTCCTCCCGAATTCATTATAGTTCATCTCTACCACTTATTTGTTGCCAATAGACAATGCTTTGCCAGTGCTTCATTCCTAAATGTTGTCTTCCCAGTTGTAAAAGTGATTGCTTGAACTCCATGTTTTCTTTGTTGCCCACATATCAACAACTATAACATTTTACTCATTAATATTACAAACAAGTATAAAGCAATAATACTAAGAACTGTTTCTTTAGGAAAAAAAGCAATTCACTACAAATAAGAAAAATTTTCACTTAGTAAATAAACATCACAAGACTTGGTAAACACCAAAAATATGACTAATTGCAAGAAAGTTTTGGATCAGCTAGTGAAAACTTTTAAAACTGAAACTGTATAGATATTGGTGGTAGATTTCACCTGGAGAAGGGGGAGAGGGGGAAGAAGGAGAAGGGGAAAGGGTACACAGGAGAGGGGAGGTAAAAATTATCAAAATATGATATATAGAGCCAGAGATTTAGCTCAGTGGTTCAAACACCTGCCTCTCAAGTGCAAGGCCCTGAGTTTGATCCTGGTAACCACATACAGTGCTGGGTGTGGTGACTCACGACCACCAGCCATCAATACCACATACCACAGTGCCGGGCATGGTGGCTCACACCTGTAATCCCAGCACTCGGAAGGCAGAGGCATGAGGACTGCTGAGTTCCAGGCTTGCCTGGGCCACATAGTGAGCTCAGGGCCAGCCTGAAATACAAAGTGAGACCCTGGCTCAAAAAAATATGATATGTATATACACCAACTCCCTGAGACAAAGGTAATTATTATGTATCACAAACATATACCAATGTTGAAAATAACAAGCTGGCTATCACATAAAATATAAAAATAACAACATAAAAATGTGATGTCTGCCCAGCACTCGGGAGGCAGAGACAGGAGGATTGCTGAGTTTGCGGCGGCTTGACTGGGCACCATAGTGAGCTCAGGGCCAGCCTGAACTACAAAGCAAGACCCTGTCTCCAAAAAGCAAAAAAAAAAAAAAAAAAAAAAAGTGATGTCTGCAAAACTCACTAACGCTAAATACCAACCTTATAAGAAGTATTTAAAGGGCCGGAGGGTTAGCTCAGTGGTTCCGGCGCCTGCCTCGCAAGCGTTAAGGACCTGAGTTCGATCCCCGGTTACCACATATAATGCTGGGCGTGGTGGCTCACGCCTGTAATCCCAGCACTCGGGAGGCAGAGACGGGAGGATTGCTGAGTTCGCGGCGGCTTGCCTGGGCACCATAGTGAGCTCAGGGCCAGCCT
>PVIC010033847.1:0-19933 GCA_004025085.1 Thryonomys swinderianus | reverse complement strand
CATAAATTACTTTTGCCTGTCTTTAAACATCATGCAAATGAAATCATAGCTGTTTACTGGTGTCAGGTTTCTTTCTAAGCTGTTTCAAGGACTCCTCCACATTTTTCTAAGTAACAGCAACGTGTTTTCCACATACTGCTTAGAATTTTATTATGTGAACATACCATCACTGTTTAATATTCTCCTGTTATTAGTACTGTTATTCCAAGTTTTAGCTATTGTCAACAAAGCCACTACTCTTTTCATAGATCTACACATAAGAGTGTAAAGACAGTTTTAGCATAGGATATGTCTCAAGTGGTTAAAATTCCCACTTTTCCAAAGTGGTTGCAGCATTATGCTTTCTAATAAGCAGTATAAGAAAGTTCCAGTTACTAGCAAGTGCTCTAATTGGCACTGTCAGTAGTTTTTGCCACTGCAGTGTACACATAGTTGTATTGGTTCTCTAATGAGATCAGAAGCAAGCCATGGACAGAATTTGCACCACACAGATCACTCCTACTACTACAAGCTACCATGGTACTGACAGGGAAACACTCTCCACTCATATGCTAACTACAAATTAAGGCCCTCTGTTTCTGACGTAGAAGCTATCAGTAAAGGTGGGACATGTGATTCCTGTAAAAAGTGGACTCAGGCCTCAGGTGGTGAGGGAAGCCACAATGCACAGGTCATGGTTCCTACTCACTCCCAACAAATTGACTACTCCAGACCTTTTATTTTTCTGAAGTTGTCAATGGTGACTCATTATTGCTGTCCTGACCTGATCGGTCAACTTCAATCATGTTATGAACCTGTTAACCATGTTATGAAATATGTTATATTTTCAATACCTCCAGACTAATTTGAGAAGATGCACTTTTATCAAAATGGCCTGAAAGCATTAAATAGAACTTCCATCCTCTCTACCACTCACTAGTATTTGTTTGCAACTAAACACTAGAATAATCCTCAAAATTCAGGGTGAGTGGGTGGGGAATGGAAAAAAAATGATAAATTGTGTCATATGCTGGTACAAATTCTCAATATTGTGTGTGATCACGATGTGAATATATAATGTACCAATAAAGATTCAAATTTTTAGTGGTTCATACCAGTAATCAGAGCACTCAGGAGGCAGAGGCAGGAAGATTACTGTGAGTTCGAGGTTAGCATGGGTGGATATAATGAGCTCAGGGCCTGACTGAACTACAAAGTGAGACCCTCACCAAAAAAAAAAGAAAAAAGATTCAAAAAAAATTTTTTTTAATTTAGTTTAAAAGGATTGTCTGCTTCCCTCATCTACTCCTGCGCCACACAGATTAAGTCAATTTCTCAACATAGTTACTTTCTGGGTAATGATCAGAGGAAGGGTAGAGCTTAACCACGTAAGAGTTTACCCAAGGTGTCATCAGGTAGCACATTTATTTCCATATGTTCAGGGAGGTGTCATTTCAACCAGCTGATTCTTACTACAAGATATACACTCATACATGCTTGTTTTATATGGATTATTTTTTGCAAACTTTGTTTGGGTTTTTTTTGAGATAGAGTCTCCTTTGTAGTTCAAGCTGGCCCTGAACTCACTATGTAGCCCAGGCAAGCCTCGAATTCACAGCAATCCTCCTGCCTCTGCCTCCTAAGTGCTGGGATTACAGGCATGAGCCACCACAACCAGCACTGTGGTATGTGGCCACCCACCAGGGATCGAATCAGGGAGCTTGTGCTTGCTAGGCAGGTGCAGGAACCATTGAGCTAAATCTCTGGCCCTGCAGACATTTTCATTTAGAATGTTGCACTTGCCTTTGACATTTGTTTCTAGTGAAATCTAATAATATGAATCTAGTAATTCTTTCTGGTTACTTTTTACTAATTTATGTTTATTTATGAAAAGTTATCCATAATTTTGTTCTACAGTCTTTAAAACCTATATCACAAATACATTAAATATAATTTTATTATTTTCCAGAACTCAGTGATATTCTTTTAATAAACAAAATGGACACATTTGGGACTGGATAGGTGGCAGAAGAGCCTAAAACTCTGCAAAAACAAACAAAACTGAAAAAGGGAGAAATGTTAGCATTTTGTCCACAGAAAGTCTGTGCTATGAAATGGAAAAACAAAAAAAAACTCCTTTTTGTCACCTATTCGTAGTACAGAAAGGAGAAAGTTGAAAGAAGAAATGAAACTAAAAACATTCCAATAATGGTTAACTCCATGGGTGGTGTTGACAGACCGGGCCAACATCTAACAAGCTCGCCTATAATCAAAAAGCAATGGAAAAAAAATTATCATAAATATTTATGCACCTTCTGGACCAAACAATACGGAACTTATTTATTTATTCAAAACAAAGTTCAAAGAATCACTTATAATGTAGATTACTCTAACAGACCAAATAATTTAAAAATACAAGATAGTGAATCATCAACAAGAACATTCATCCATAACATCTTCACTATTTTGTTCAGTGAGTAGACACTTTATTGAAATTATACCACCCACAAAAAAAAAAAAAAAGGAAGACTAACAATATAGTGCACACTGTTGTTCAAGGACAATAGTGGAAAAAGAACTTGGAAAGTGATTAGATACTATAGTTCAGACTGTAACATTGTGTTGTGTATTAAATGTTGTAAGACAAACCATATATCACAAAATACATTGAATAATTTTAATAAACTTGTCATTTTGTATTTCCTGCTATATAAAAATTAACAAAAATGCTATTTTGGGTCATCTTATTTTAAAATAATTGGACAGGTCAGTGGTTAAAAATACCTATATTTTAAATTCAGAATTTACCCTCACTATTCTGCACATTGTATTTCTTTCTTTTCCTAGTGTTAGGATGTTCTAGTTCAGAAGCTCTCCAAAGTGACTTCCAAACTTAATTCCAGGTCACATATCTGAATTTCCTAGTTGGTTTGAATAATCGGAGAGGAAAAGATCATTCTCATTTGGGTGAGTGCACACTTTATTCCTCTAGTGTGAATAATGCTGACCAAAGTAGGAAGCACACTAATTTCCTCTAATTTTCTAAAGCATATCTTTGGTCCTCTTGTATCTACCCTTCTAAATAAAAGATGAGGTGTATATGGAGAGCATTAGGAGAACAGATAAAGTTATACTAATGTCTGGAAAGGGACACATTGATGGTACTATGGTGAAACATTCTTTCCTCCACTCATCAAACATCATTTTATTACTTTCAAATGATTAGTGTTTAAACTTTTGCCATTTGTCATTTTCATTGCCATTATTTTCAGGCTAAATCTACCCTTTTCCTCTGAATATTTCTGAATTTTCTCAGAAGTCAGCATTCTGAAATACCAAATATAAATCTAGGTATGAGCTTCTTTTCATTTTTTTGGTGAGAATTTGTTGGACTTCATGAAAATACAAATTGTTAGCTTTTCACCTCTAAAAGTCCTAGTGTTTATCTCTTTAAATTTTAGCTCAGGTTCATTCTCTCCTTCTGAAATACAGTACCAACTAATACATGTTGGACTTATTTTGATAGGTACTTCAGCCTTTGTTCTTGTTTTCCATTTCTTAAATCATGTGTATTTTACACTGGGCAATTTCTTCTAGTATGTTTTCCCACCTTCTGATAGACTCCTTAGCTGTCTCTAATATGCTATGAAACCTGTTTTGTTTTTACTTTAGTTTTTCTAATTTTCATTTCCAAAATATATCTTCAGTTGCTTTTCAAATGTGGAGGTCCTATTTTCATATTTTTATTTGCTTTTTAAAGTTATATATCAATCACAGTATCTGAACTCCCAGTTAGATTTTTCCTATTTGCTGTTATGGCTGATTCTTGTGGTAACATTTTTTCCACTTCTGCTTAGTAATTTTGATCGGTTCGCTTTGAGAGCTTCAAAGTTACCAAAAGATATTTCTTTAAGGTACAGGATAAAGTCACCTTTTGATTACAACAATATCTGGGGATAATATAAATCTAACAAAATTTAAAACTAAATTTCCAAGCTGAGACTTACTATATCACTAAAGTGACACAAATTTCAACTGGGAAACCACAGAGCAACTTTCCAGGGGCAAATTATACCACCACTAAGAGCACTTCTTAGAACCACATAATGAGCTTGTTAATATTCTATGGGCTATTAAAAGGAGAGATAATTCTGATTTAACTTTATTGTGAATATGCCATTATGCAGTGTACAATTTAATAAAGGAAAGGGTCACCTGTGAAGGTTGCCAATCTTATAACAGTCCTAGTTTCCTTTTTCCCCTGCCTTTGTCACTTTTCCATCACCAGGACACAAAACCTGACATCCACAATTTAAAGCTGGTTTATCTTGGATCACGTTTTCAGTCTATGATCTGCTAGGTCCCAAGACTGACAAACTATGGTAGAAAAAGGCCAAGGCAAAGACAGCCTGCTCATCCCATGGCATTCAGGAAGCAGTGTGCGAAGGGAGCAGCCAAAGAAGGAGGTACACCCTTATAGTTTACACCCTCGCAACACGTTACCAACCAGACTCCACCTCCTGTCAGCATATTAAGCTCTGGATTCTTTAGAGGATTTATCCACTGATCAGTATAAGGTTCCCATGATCCAATCATCTTCTAAAGGCCCCATCTCTGAACATGTGAGCCTTTGGAAGACATTCTAGATGTAAACCTTAATGCTTCGCCCAGGGCCCCCAAAAGACTCATCTCTGTCTCATTATGTAAAATGTATTTAGTCCACCACTAAGAGTCACCAACGTGCTAATAGTCCGGCACTAGTTGAAAGCTCAAGTCCAAACTCTCCTGAGACTTAAGGCCAACTCTCGGCTATGAGCTACTGCAAACATCAAAAAACAAAGTTAAGTACTTACAACCCACAATGACACTGGATAAATATTCCCATCAGAAGGAATAAACAGAGGGAGAGAAAGGAATGTGACACAGCAAAACAGTCAGTAGGGCAAACAGTAAAGGCTATATATAGGTTTATGTCCAACATGAAGAACAAGTAATGAGCAACCAACAGCCTGGGCAGTCCTACCCGTATGACATTACCAGTTGCAATCCTCAAGGCTTCTCTCTCAAGATAGGTCGACTTACTGCATGCTGTTTTCCTCAGCATATCCATATTCCTGGCATCAATAACTTCTCAGGGTCTCCACTACAACTTTGGCCTCACTGTACTCAGTGCTTTATACACACACTACCTGGGCCACCCCACCCTTCTCCTGAAATCTAGGTGGAGCCCTTGCTAACCCAATTCTTGCATCCTGCCTGACCACAAACCAAGACAACACAGAAGACATTCCAGTTGCCATTCAGATCAAGTAACACCACAACTCCTTGAAACATGTCTGTCAAAGCCTCTGAGGGCCTGAATGACTGAGCACAGTGAAACAAATACTGGGGACCAATTTAGTAGGCATGCCTTCTCAAGCAGGGGATCCAAGAGCTCTCTTCTCTTCCCAAATGGAAGCTTCATAGTTTTGTATCTTTGAACCAGCAAATGGTGGGTTACTGCTGATATCTGAGATGTTATCTTTCCTATCATCCTGATACAGAGTACTTGGTTTCTTTTTAATGCTGATCTTTTCAACAACCATGCACTTCTTTCCCTCAACTTCCTTGGTACTTTCTTTCTGGGGAAATTATGAACTTTTCCTTCTATTTACTTCTGCTGCTTTCTCCTGATATTCACTATAAATCGAGCTAACACCCTCCTATGGTAGCCATGTTGTGCCTAAACATTGGGCTGCCTCAAGAGCTCCTCTACCAGATTAATCGTTCACTAAAATTTTCTGAGAAAGCATAACACACATGACCTTAACTCCAAGTGCCCATCGATTTATCATTCATACCTAACTTCCTGAGCCTGAATTTAATTGTCTGTATTTTTTTTTTTTTTTGAGACAGGGTCTCGCTTTGTAGTTCAGGCTGGCTCTGAGCTCACTATGTAGCCCAGGCAAGTCTCGAACTTAGCCATCCTCCTGCCTCTGTCTCTCGAGGGCTGGGATTACAGGTGTGAGCCACCACGCCTGGCAAATTGTCTGTATTTTTAATCTGATCCTGGTTGTCTGAGCTCTGACCAGAAGCTCCATGAAGTTCATCTTACAGCATTAAAGGACTTCTCTGTCCAGCATCTCCAAACCTTTCCAAACTCCTCCCACAAACCAGTTCCAAAAGCTCTTAAACCTCATGGTCAAGTACAGTCAAAGCAATGACTCCTTTTCTCTTCAAAATCTGTTTTAATAATTTTCTCTTCATTGGTATACAAAACAGAACATCTACAATCTAAAGGAAGAGCAGTTTATTTTGGCTCATGCTTTCAGTCCACAGTCTGCTAGGCTCCAAGACAGACATGCCATAGAGGAAGGACAGAGGCAGAACACAGCTTCCCATCCCATGGCATATAGGAAGCACAAAGTGAAGGAAGGAACCAAGGAGGGAGAAATACTCTTCCAGGTCATACCCCAGTGACTCCATCTCTCCCAAACAGACCCTACCTCTTAATACCACATTTAATTCTCAATTCCTCAGTGGATTAATCCACTGATGAGTAAAACACCCCATGATCCAATCATATTCCAAAAGGCTAACCTCTAAACTATAAGACAAGTTGAATTATTTTCAAAAGAATTATACCATAAACACAAACCATTTCTCAAGGTACTTCATTAACAGACTTTGACTGCCCATATTTCACTTGTGCCTTAGCAGTTTGCTGACTTGGATGTAGTTTGATTCCCAAGAGTTCATGTATTGAAAGTTTGGTTCACAGTGCAATGAGAACAGAATATAGTACAGACCAAATAGGTGGGACACAGTGGAAGTTCACTGGGTTAATGGGAGCCATAACCTTGAAAGTAGATTGTAAGACCAGTGTCTGTCTGTCTGTGCATCTGTATCTCTTTTTCTTCCTCTTCTTCTCCAACTCTTATCTCTTTCTCTGACATATCCAATGATTTATTACTTCTGTACTTCTGCACATGCTCCTACCATGACAACATCTGTGAGTAGTCTCTCACTGTGATGAAATACTTTATATAGACTAACTTTATAAAAACAAAGTGCATTGTTTTGAAGACCAGAAATCAAAGATCAGGTAGTCCCATTGATTTGGCTCCTGGTGAAGTCAAGAATCAAAAGCATTATCTTATGTATTTTTGCTAACTTGTCAAAATTTAGTATTCAAAACAAAAGCCATGATATATACTGATATGACTTAAAACAGGTTAGAAAGAGTTTTAAACTATAACTTCTTTATTAGATGGGCATATGGAACATACCAATGCTTTTGTCAAGACATAAATAACAGTGGTTCCTTGAGATTATAAAAGAGATGAAAAATTCATACTGCCCAGTGACTTCTCATAGCCAGTGTAATGTGAGGATGCTGATGTAAACAAACCTATTATTCTAACCACCATATTAAACTATATAATTATGTATAGTACATTAAATTTTGTATTAATTGATGATAGTATATTACCCTATACTTTTTATCATTATAGTGTTACATCTACTTAAAAAATGTTTACTGTAAAACAAAATGACATGCTTGTCAGTAACCGCTACATATTTTTATGAAGTGTCAAGATGCTGCGTAAACTGGTTGACCTATACATCTAGATTTGTATAACTATATGATGATCACAAAACAAAGAAATTGCTTAATGAAGCATTTGTCAATATGTGACGCTAATAAGCATATTACTCTTAATGAAAAAACACATGACAACAATCATGATAGTAACCTGGTGCACATCAAGACTTTTTCATATTCATATAAACAATACATAAATTCATATAAACAAAAATATACACTTTTAAAAATAATTTGGATCAATTTTATAACTTTTTATATAATAAATCATCTTAAAAATATCTCTCCACAGAGAAGGGGAAACTACTATATTCTTTATCAAAAGTTAAGTACTATCAGGTTTTAAAATTACTCAAAACATTTGTTCCAATCTTTTTTTTTTTTAGTAGTATTGGGACTAGAACCCAGAGTTTCATTTATGCTAGGCAAATGCACTACCACTGAGTAGATCCCCAATGTGTTCTTTGCTTTTAAATATAATACCTCATTTGTAAAATTTCTCAAATACTTTAGGAAATAAGTCAAATTAAAGTAGCCAAAGATAATTCATGGACTTTTTGGTTTTCATTTAAAATTACTAACATTAAATGTTAGTTGCATTAAAAAGGAAGATAATGAATTTTGTTATCTGTACACCTTAATATAAATAAAATATGCAAACTAAGTTATGAACAAAAAGATACTTAACAAGTATCACTAAGAAAAATGTATTATATAACTTTAATAAACAGCATTTTCAGACATCTCATACCATACCAAATCTTAGGAGTTATTTCCAAAGAAATATAATACTGATACCATTTCAAGAGAAATCACTTAAGAAAACACATACATTCTGGTAGTAATAATTGTGTTAAGGGTAAAATGAACAAGGAACTTCCTAAGATCTATCCTAGCTATCTAGTTTTGGACTATTATTTCACCTTCTCAAAGCTGAAATATTTTCTTTAGGAAGAGAGAGCTACCAGGGCCTTCAAATAACTGTTTGATCATAGTTATAATTAGAAGTGTTTGAAAAACAGTACTGCTTAAGGATAAAAACAAATTTATTTATGTATTCCTTAGTAATATTAAATTGTTTCAAACTAAAAAGTCTGGATTATTAAATTGAAACAGACATTATGTCACAAACCATGCATATTTCTGTGTGCGTGTGTGTGTGTGTGTTGCGTGTGTGTGTAAATATACTATCATGCTATGGACCTCACGCTGTAGTAGTCTACGGCCCATGAAATATAACCAGTTGGCTGTTTGTAAACCAATGTTTACATGTTTACAATGTTTTGGAACACAGCCAAGTTCACTATATTATTTATTCACTATAGCTGCTTTCACATTTTAACACACACGAGTAGGAAAATATAACTAAGAAATCATATGGCCAGTAAACAAAAACAAAAATATTTACTACTGACTCTTTACACAACAGTACCTGCTATACATTATTAGTGTTATGTTAAATTGGACACTGCATTCAAAATGAATTAAGAAAATATTTAAAAATTAAATATACATAGAAATATTATATCTTACAATATCATCCAAAATCTTAAGTCTCAATAGCAAACAGAACTAAAATATGAAATGACTGATGACATTTAAACATAAAAACAATCCAAAAGCATATTAATGGCTTATTTTAACAAAGCACGTTACTGCCTGTAAAATTAAAGCCAATTATTTCTGTTATAAATAGTATGTTTATCTGCTTTACACAAACTATGTTTTTACCTGCTAATGGCTTGTTCCTCATCAGTTATTCCAGTCTCCCTGAAAGCCCTGTTTGATTCTGCCAAACTCAAGGCAATTGCTCTCTGAAGATCATCTTTATCATCTCCAGTGAGATCAATCACATCTGAAAAGCAAAATTATATTTCTTAAAAGTTAAATAAAATTAAAAGTAATTTTATCATGAAAATATACCCAGTGTACCCTCTAGAGCTCTCAGTACCAATTTAAATCTTTATCTTACAGAAAGGATCTATCTAAAAATAATGAAAATACATTTTAATTGACTGTACTTGCTTAGTTTTCTTCCATAAACCTAAAACAGTAGGAAAAGAAATACTTTTTTTTTTTTTTTTTTTTTTCTTGAGACAGGGTCTCGCTACGTAGTTCAGGCCAGCCCTAAGCTCACTATGGAGACCAGGCAAGCCTCAAACTCAGCAATCCTCCTGTCTCTGCCTCCCTAGTGCTGGGATTACAGACGTGAGCCACCACACCTGGCACTGTGGTATGTGGTATTGATTGCTGGTGGGTGTGAGTCACTACACCCAGCACTGTATGTGGTTACTGGGGATCAAACTCAGGACCATTGCGCTTGTGAGGCAGGCACTGGAACCACTGAGCTAAATCTCTGGCCCCAAAAAGAAATACTTTTAACTGCAAATAATTACCAGTATTTTTCTTACTAAAAAATGAAAAGCAAAAATACTACCGAGAATAATTTCTTTATGAAGAATAATTCAAATCACCAAGTCAAACATTTACATTTATGCTCTCTGAGGTTAACCCAATTGCATATTTAGTACACCTTAACCATACTACCAATAGACACTATTTAGTTATAGTTACAACTGAATCATCAAAATTTGTGTTTTGGAAATTGGTGTGTGTGTGTGTGTGTGTGTGTGTGTGTGTGTGTGTGTGTGTGTCTATTAAAGTCTGAAAGAAAATATCAAAGGAGAAAGAGCTGTAAGGAGCTTTTACTTTCTACTCAAACAATTCTATAAATCTCTTTTTTAAACAGGCAATTGTTTAAATGTGAAATGATTGTCAATTAAGTAAAAAAAATTAGTTTCATAAATCACTTTTCTGCAAAGAGATCTATAATGCTACATTCTTCCTTAGAATAAAAACTGTAACCATTACCACCTTCAGTAATACCATCTTTAAATCCAGCTTCCCAACACGAATTTGTCAACTTATTTAACAGAAAAAGTACCAATGAAAACAATGCTCTAACATTTAAAAATGACAGGAATCAATATGATAAAATAAGTACATCAGCAATCATGTGGTTTTGTGTAGTTGAGATTATTTCTGCTTTGGATACACTTTGTATTCAATTTGCTTATTTATATTTTAATGTGATTAAAACGTATTTGTTGTTGTAATCACAGAACATTATGCAAGAAAGAAAAGGGAGAGTACTGGAAAGGATGCCTTCATTCTACTGTTTGGCTATAAAAATATATACATATATACACATTTGCATATACATGCATACACACACACACACATATATATATATGAATGTGTACATATAGGTACATACCTATATGTGTACACACACACATACACACACACACACAGAGTGAACGCTGCTGCTGAATGCTATCCATGGGAAAGGAAGATTGTAAAAGCACTGCAGTGTGTCATTACCTACCTTATTCACTGGATTTGACACAGTGCAACTTTTGGCTCTTCCCCAATGGGAAAATGATCACAAAAGGTAAATGCTGCTAATAAAATAATGACATTCAGGCAGACACAAGAGCACAACTAAAGACAGGAAAGAGAACTTCCAGGAACTCTTTCAGAACATGACAAAAACAAAAGAGTAAGTGTGTTGGAATCAAGAAGAAAACTTTGAACAGAATTAATGGTAATGTATCTTTTACTGTAATTTTCGTTTTAATTTAAAATATTTACCAGTTTTCAAGCATCTCACATAAACATTAGAAAAAAAGTAATCCACAATGAGAAGTAAAAAGCATGCTGATGATTTCAAAAGCTGTTGCTAGCCACATTTTTTTTTTTCCAACCAAACAGAAGTATAGGGAACAGGGGAAGGGAAATATAACCATATTTGAATATTAGAAATAACTGGACACTGAAGGTACTTTTTTAAATCCTTAAAGAAATTTATCAAAACCTCACAAAAATCTTCTAAGTAGGGTACTTAGGTTAAATACTGACGAAGAGACTAGACAGGTATGAAAGGTACCATAAAAATGATATCTTGGTTATCAAAAGTGGCTGGAAGTTTGGTACACAAAGGATAATAAAGACAGAGGAAATAAATCTGAAAATCACAAGGAAGCCTTCAGACTTCATTTTCTGATCATAATAGTGTCCTTTTCTCAACTATACAAACTGGAAAGATTAAGAAAATAAAACTATCCCTCCTTCTCCATTCGTTTGCAAGTCAAGCTTTAGATAAAATTTAAGTTATACCAACTGGATGGACTAATGTGACATTTGGAAGGCAAAAACAAACGGCCCGTCATTATACTTCTGCTTCTGACTGTTCCCTCCAGCATGATCAGACAGATAGATGGTGCTACACGGCAGCACTCCAGGATCCAGGTTCCAGCTCTGAGTATGTCAAATAACAGTTGCCACCAGACTCAGCAATCCATCCTCCAAGCAGAGCTTCATGGTCATTACCTATTCTTGGCTTGCTGTTCCCTAGGCTACAGCCACAGATACATATTCCTGAGCACAGTAGCCCTATACGCTGTCTTTCCTGCAGAGGTAATCACTTCCCAGGCTGGTCAGTCCTGCAGTGATCTGGGAGTCATTTGAGAAGCTGGGCTGCACAAGCCTCCCTGTAGTTCTGCCAGTGATTTTTAAAAGAACCTAATACCTGTCTTAAATTCCTTTCTACAAAACAGAATGTTTACCATTTCATGACTGACAAGCAAACTGAGAGGTAGTGCAGAAATCAATTAGAAATAACAACAGCCTATATTCAGTTTCCTCTGATGTACCAACTGTAATTCTAGCAGTACAAAAGCAAAAAACAAGAGTTTTTAACCTCTTTCATAAATAATACAGTTGAAGCTCTAAGAAATAAAGTAAAATATCATAACAACAGAGAATGGCATCCACACTTCAAAGTTAAGGTTTTTAAATCTTAAATCCAGTGTTTTATCTGCTATACTAGAGTTCTCAAAACTATAGTCTTACCAGTGGGCAGGAGGGATCCACATGTATCTTTTGAGAAGGGATGAATTCCTTAGGTAAGCAACATAATTCTACTAAATATTATTGATCTGTTTGAGGTTAGATTTGCACTGATGATGAAAAACAATAGGAAGTAAAACTATTATATCCTAGCATATTCAAGAGAACAGTACCAAGCTGTAAGAATAATTCACCGTATCACTATTCTGAAGTAAATCTCACTCTTTTCCAAATCCTGCTTCTTTTAAGAATTATAAACCTGATGAAAACTACAAAGCATTTTACTAAATCTCAAATTTTGACACACATATACCTTATCAATTCTATGAGACAGAAATTGCATAAAGTACTTCTGATTTTACATGCAAAGCATGATGCTGCTACAGAAAAAATACTACAGCTATGTTTGAGTTGCAAAGCCAAATTACTTTTATGAATACTTTTAATTAAAAGAACAAATGACAAATTACAAACTATAATTATCCAGGTTTCAGTAAGCCTATCATCTTAAAGATAACAAGTGAGAATATTTATTGACAATGACCAACAAGAACTTTCAAGTTTCTCAAAACTTCAGAAAACTTCTTTCAAACACCATGAGCTTGACACTTTAATATTTAAAAAACTTTTCCAATAACATTACTGACTATACGGACAGATTTTATTGTTTTATACAATAAACATTACTCTATCATATGCAGGGAAATCTTTTCCAAGTTACCAATGAACAGGGTTACAAAATTGTGCATGAGTAAAAGCTTGACTCAAAGAGCAAGACAAATATTGTATTTTAATATAA
This sequence comes from Thryonomys swinderianus, assembly GCA_004025085.1. Lineage (NCBI taxonomy): Eukaryota > Metazoa > Chordata > Mammalia > Rodentia > Thryonomyidae > Thryonomys > Thryonomys swinderianus. The sequence continues at coordinate 6,659 of PVIC010033847.1, read as the reverse complement.
CACACTATGAAATGGTTATTGATATCACTTTAGAATCATTGATGTAAATTTGGACTCACCATTAGAACTGTTCTTAAAGAAATTCTGAGTCACCAAGTTTAACAATAACATTATAGAGAAATACTTTTATTATCTGAACAGCTAAAGTGCTCTTGAATCGTCTATTTTTCTTCATATTCTTTAACCAAATAACTCATTGTAACGGAACATAAACCTTCAGAAAGAGATTAAAGACTTCTGTTCCAACAAGGCAGGTATTACAGAAGTCAAAATGTAAAACATGTATTCTTGCTAACTTGTTTCAGAAAGTATACTTTTCATAAAAATACTCTTTAAGAATGTAACACTGATATTTTACAGGAATAATCTAAGATTTTGCAGTTTCAATTTCTAATACAATAGATTTTATATAGAAAAAAGCTATTTATTGACTTCAATAATTTCTATGACTGTAAAGAGTCCTGAGATCAAAAGTAAAAGAATCATTTTGCCATGTTACTAAATAAAATTGTGTTGTAATAAAACAAATCGTAACTGAAGATTCTGTTGTTTGGCATTTATAATATAACAATATTTGAACTGGCCAACATAAAGATTACATGTAAATGTAACAAATAACTCCTTCTTATTCTAAAGGGGAAAAACATGATCTAGTCACATGATGCCTGCCTGGCAATAATCACGTCAGAAAGTGGCAGCAGTAATAGTAGCTCAGTAGAGAGAATACTCACTTTCCCTTTTGACCAACCTCCAACATTTTTACTATCTTAAACTTAGCCATCAAAGCACATTCATACCTACCTTTTTTTTTTCAATCATGGCAAACATACAAAAGACTTGTACTGTATACTAGTACTAAGGTATAAAGTTGCTTGTGCCTAAAATGACCACATGCAACAGCTCTCAGTACCTCAACCTACCCTACATCTCCACTACACAGGAGGTTAATTCAAAAGGCAAACCTGTAACCCAGCTGGAAATTTGAGACTGCAATTACAATACAGATAAATGACATTATGAAATGCTAGAAAAGACTGGGTGAATCACAGATTATAAGTCCTTCACATGAAAAGCTAGAATTTTTCCTATAAGGAACAGGGAAGGTATAAATACTCTTCATAACCCATAACTCAATTCACTTTCCCTGGAAAATACTATATAAATGACATAGTTTCTAAGTTAGTTCATAAATGCCTCTCATTGAACTAAATATTAAAAAAAAGTCTTCCACTGTTCTCCTATACATGAGAATAAGCCAAAGGGAAGTTTATTTTAACAGGCCAAGTTTATATTTACCACAAACAATGATTTCTAGACAGGAAAGTGACAGGAGCAGAAAGCACTTTGGAAAGTTAGAGTGCTGAACTGCAAACTGAATGTATTTGGGGAGATTAAAAATGAATAAGCAAACAAACCTAAGCCACAAGAAGATGAGCACACCCTTAAGAAATAAATATAAATAAAGTGCTGTTCAAGAGACTGGGAATAAGGATACTGTCATTCTTAACTGCACTCTCTCCTCTTCAACTAGATTATGCCCTTACTATTCATCTTATGAAATCCTGTTTCAAAGCAAAAGAAAAAAAATTTCAGAACGTTGTATGTTATTTTATGTACTTCACAACTAACAGAATGTACTGAGTCAATGTGAACCATCTAACCATAAGATTAACACCATGCAGCATCTCATTTTTAAGCTCAGCCTTGACTGGTACTGGATCATCAAAATAGGTATTAGAAATTTCTAAAGAAAGACATTTAAATTCCATTGCATTATTTTTTTCTAGCTTAATTTATGCAGTTAAAGTTCATGAATGGAAAAAATATCATGTTCAGTTAACAAAATCCTTAACTATTTAACGTAAGTAATTTATTCTCAGTGAAGATGAGAACAGTATAATGAACTCTCTTTATCACATGCTGAATTAAATCAGTATTTGTCTGGCCAAGAAATACAATTATAACCAGAGGTGAAAAAACTAAGGTTTTTCTCACCTCAAATGTAATCTTATCAAAAAAATTTCAAATTGAGGTGGAGAAAATACCACTTTAAATTTCTGAAGGATCTACCACTTAACATTCAACTGTGCTATAACAACTCCTCTAAGACTTAAAAAAATGTGTCTTACTTTCTGTTACAAAATTACCTACCCAAATCCCTCTTATCTTTTGATCCATACTTTGATTGCTCAATTGTAGCACATCTTGCTCTGGTGGACATATACAGTTTTTTTCCAGTTTTAAAAAAAGTTCAAAACAATTTAATGATCATAAAATAAATGATACTACTATTAGGTTTCAAGTTGGGCAAAAGTCTTACATTGTCATGTCTATGACAAAGTTTGCCAAAGCACGAAAACTTCACAGAATTTTTACTCTATTAAGTACATCAATGATCATAAATACCTTGCTTTGTGTCCTAGCCCCATTTTCATTAGTGTTTTGACTGTAAAACTCCAACTCAATTTTTTCCCCAATGTAAGTGGAAGGAGAAGCCATTTATTTAACAACTGAATTCTCTAATCTGAACTGGAGATATGAGTAATGAAATGTTACCTAGAATTTTTGCTAACTTTGTTGCAAATGATTTGGATCTTTTCCCAAAATTCAACAAGCATTTTAATATAGAGTATCAACAAAATAATGTAAAGACGCTAGATACATTATTTCTAAGTTCCCTTTGAAGTACAATTTCCCACTGAAATTTTTTCTCCCAAAAACGGTAATTAAGCAAGCATGTGATTACTCTAATTACTAGTGAAAATGTAATTACTTCTTCAGCATTAAAAACGTAAGTACTGGGCCAGAGGAGTAGCTCAGTGGTTCCAGTGCCTGCCTCGCAAGCACAAGGTCCTGAGTTCGATCCCCGGTAACCACATACAATGCTGGGCGTGGAGACTCACGCCCACCAGCAATCAATACCACATACCACAGTGCCGGGGGTGGTGGCTCATGCCTGTAATCCCAGCACTTGGGAGGCAGAGGCAGGAGGATTGCTGAGTTCGAGGCTTGCCTGGACTACATAGTCAGCTCACAGCCAGCCTGAACTACAAAGCGAGACCCTGTCTCAAAAAAAAAAAAAAAAAGAGGTAAGTACTCTTCAAATCAAGTAACATAACTGACAACTGCCTTTGATATGCAGGGATATATACCAATAAATTTTTCCCTGCAAGTACCAAATAGAACTTTCAGGAAATATTAATTTAAAAATCACTCTTCTAGTCACCAAAAACTTACTTTCCTTCTAAAGAAGGTAGTCAATTAATAGTGTTATGTTCTATGTTGTATTAACAAAGACCAAGCTTTTGGAAAGTTCCAGCAGGAAGACCTGAAGGCCAAAGCTAGCCTGGGCAATATACTAATACTCTGTCTCAAAATTTTAAAAATGTGAAGGATTAGCAGTGCACCTCTGTGAGAGGGCCCAGATTCAATCCCTAGATAGGAAAGAATAAAACAAAAACAAGTGTAGTATACATATTTAGTAATAAACATGGATTTTTTAAAGTCAGGATTGCACAAATGACATGTTTAAAGTTACCATGACAGTTCACTTTTTAGCTTTATTTGAAAGAGTTTATACTTAGAAAAGAAAAGAAAAAGACGGTGAAAAGTAAAAGGTCATGTTTGAAAAAATCAGGTTAAACTATTGTAACTCTCAAATGACAATACATTTCACATAACTCTGAAAAAAGTTCAGAAAGTTTTTTTTAATCTGCAACAATCCCTTGAAAACTTCCTCATAGTCTGATCATTCCTTTTGCATAAGTCCACTCAGCCCTGAACAGTTTTCTCAAGAGGTTTACATTTAAATATATATTCATTTGTAACTTCTTTCTGTCCTTCCAATCCACACATAAGTCTTAACTATTCCTCCCAAGAGTTAAAAATATACAACAAGAACTTCATATCTTCTCTACAATAAATACACAGTACTTCAAAAAGAATAATTTAAAAATATCCTCTGAGGGCCAGAGATTTAGCTCAGTGGTTCTGGCACCTGCCTCGCAAGCGCAAGGTCCTGAGTTCGATCCTGATAACCACATACAATGCTAGGCGTGGTGACTCACACCCACCAGCAATCAATACCACATACCACAGTGCGGGGCGTGGTGGCTCACACCTGTCATCCCAACACTCGGGAGGCAGAGACAGGAGGATTGCTGAGTTCCAGGATTGCCTGGGCTACATAGTGAGCTCAGGGCCAGCCTGAATTACAAAGCGAGACCCTCTCAAAAAGAAAAAAAAAAAAAAAAAAATTTTGCTGAATCCACAACATCTCTTCACACAGTCAATTTTAAATCACTCAACACAATATGTAAAACTTAAATTTAGTGAATCACAACTATTCCATAAAGATAATCATAGTTCTTTTATAAAACAAAGTACAAATGGATTAAAGGAAAAAGACTGTATTCCATCTTCTATTTTTATTTTGGTTTGATACTATCATTGTACAATCATCACACTAAATTGTTACCAGCCTGCTTCTTAGTAATCTGAAATAAATTTTATGGACACTGTTAATACACAACCTGATTAGGAAAATAATATTTTAAAGTAAAGAAACGACAATAGCAAGCAGTTTACTCCATGTGGCCATTAAAACAGAATCATAAGCTTTATTTTTCTACCACTAATTTCAAGAGGAAAATAAAATAACCAAATATTTTCTAGACATACATGGAGAAAACAATTTTAATTATGAGCAAATGAGACACATGCCTTCTAAAATTAAGTTGCTTCTCCAAAAGGATACCTATCCAAATTCATATTTTCCTGCCATAATGTTTTCACTATTCCACAACAAAAGTTTGGAATGGTGTTAAAACTTGACGTAAGCAGTACTTTCTCTTACACTTTAAATACACCTTCTTTTCACTTATGACAGTCTTATAATTCTAATTTTCCCCTTTGTCATCAACTACACTACTTTCATATCACAAAATATATTATCACAACATATGCTGCATTCAAAATTTCACAAGTAAAACCTTATTTTAACTAGAACACAAAGCTGTGCTAAACTGTGTTGACTTTAACCAGTTGTCTTCAGTTAAATTATCCTTTTCTTCTTTTACTCCCTGTTTCTTTTCTCATCTCCAAGTCTTAGCACCTTGAAAGAAATGAGATATTATTCTTAAACACAAAATCCTTCACTTTTTTACGAATTTTTTCCAAGAAACTTTTCAAAATCGTTCCTTTCATTCATCATCAAAAAGATTTTCTACTTACATTACCAAAAATAGTTCAGCTAGCATTTTTAAAGCATTAATGATGTTCAAGCAAATAACTTCAAAAAAATAGTAATTGTTAGATACACACCTCTGGATGGTGGAAAAACACCTTAAGACCACAGAATAAAAGAAAGCAGATCCTGAACTAACTCTTCTAATACCAGAATAAGTTAGGCTAAGAAAAGAAAGTTAAAAGGGATTCCTGACAGACCAACAAGTGTATGAGAACTTCCACATAATTATGACAGCGCAAAATGGAAGGAGAAAATAGCAGAAAATGAGGCTGGAGATACAGACTGGGCTAAATCACAGTTTGTCTTGAACCTGAACATAAGCCATGGAGTCTTTCTCATATACGCAACATGTCTTTCACCTGTAACCTGTAAGATATGTTCTCAAAGTTGTGAGATAGTAAGTAGTAAATGGGCTCTTTTGGATTATTTCTCAGTTCTGATAGTCTCTCAACAAAATCAGAAGTTTTCTTTGTATATATGTCAGTAATAAAATTGCTCAAATCCAGAAAGCTTATACAGTATCTTATCTTGAGGGAGAGGAGAACAGGAACCCATGGCCTCGTGTCAGCAAAACATGCACTTTATCACAGAGCTACACATTCAGCTATAGTGTAGTTATTAAAAAGCAAAATGAAATGAAGTTAACTGATTATACTATTAAAAACTTAAGAGTACTCTATAAGACAGAGTATTCATATTATGAAGAAAAACTACAATCCTATGTAAAATCTTCCATATATATTTGTGTATGTGGTGGTCTACATATCCCTCCAAAATATCCTTCCTAAGATTTTGTACTTTACTATTTTTGGAGAAAGAGAAAAAAAAAAATTTTTTTTTTTTTTTTTGAGACAGGGTCTCACTTTGTAGTTCAGGCTGGCTGTGAGCTGACTATGTAGTCCAGGCAAGCCTCGAACTCAGCAATCCTCCTGCCTCTGCCTCCCGAGTGCTGGGATGACAGGCGTGAGCCACCATGCCCAGCTGGAAAAAGAGAAATTTTGCTACATGGTAAAAATCCTTTTGCCCAAAACTTTATTTGAAGGAGGGGGAAAGAGAAATTTCACTAAATGATAAATCTATCAGTAATTCAAAACATTTTACCCTAAAAAATAATGAGGCCTCTAGCAACACTTCAAAACCTCAAATAAATGACTATGCTCACTTAAAATTGCACTTTCTATAAATAACTCTTACTGTATGATTCAAAGCAATGAATACTGTGAAAAATGTTCATCAAAGCATATATAACTTAAGGAAAATATTTTACCTCAAATTTTAAATTATAGCAATAATGTGGTTAGTAAAATATATGCTATTTCAACCACATTAAAAAGAATCAAACCTATATTTTATTTTGTTTTCTATTTCTACTTAAGCAAAATTAATATACTTTCAATATGGGCGAGATTTA